>JARKHS020021950.1:410000-434602 GCA_030143305.2 Amblyomma americanum
ACGCTTGCTCGTACGCTAGAAGTTGCCGTATTTGCCGTGTTTGCCGTACGGTACGGCTAAAACTCTCTCATACCCGCTTCAAGAAGGTGCCGCTATCCATAAAGCCCCGCAAAGCAGCCCAGCCACTGTCACATTTTGAATGGGAATTTCACACCACAAGCACGCCTTCTTTCCTTCACAATACCCCTCGCGCTGCCTGTCATGCAACAGCGAACAACCAGCTCTATGCCACTCCGCTTGGGAGTACTCTACACCCTCCCTTTGCAACGGGTGATTGCGCGGGTCCTCATGATAGCAGAAGCTATAAGAATAATGGACTGAGGGCCATGCCCATGAGGATCAGTCCCCCAGAAATCCTTCTGTTTAAAAAATTAAAAGTTTTGCACTGCCACGAGCAATGGTACGATCTCAAAGCTCTGTTCCTAAAGTCCGCCTCCCTTTTAAAGCGACATAACGCTCGCTGGCTCTTCGCCGACACTTTCCGCAGTGGCTTAGCGGAGAGCGCTCTAGTGGTGACCCCAAGAACGCGGGATCAGTTCCTGGCCGCGGCAGCCACGTTCCCTCAGGCTAGAAATACGAAAGTCACCCGGACGTTGTGCGATGTCGGTGCAAGGCATACAGCCCCAGGTGTTTCAAATTAACTCGGAATCCTCCGCCAGGGCATTTCTTTCTCTCTGCCTTGTTCCACTTCCCTCTTCATCGTTTCCCTCAAAACGCGTTTGAGGTGTGCACTGAAAACTGAGACAGTTCGTTTTATCTCTTTTTAAAACTCTTTTCTCTTAGCGACATTCGCAAGCATTCGAGGTGCGGAACGAACAGATCGAAGATGATGAAGACGCGATATTGATTAGTAAATCACGAGTGGTTTCAAGAAGGCGGCGCGGAATGGTTGTGGCGATGTCTGATTTGTCCGTGCCAGTAGGAAGCGAAGCTTATCGTTTGCGAAGCAGGTTAAAATTCCGCTCAGAGCTGGAGATCCTTTTCCTGCTGGATACCATTCAGACGGAAAGTTTCGAAATATTTCGTTTAAGACCGGCCTCATGTTTAGCGTCAGGTTCTCCCTCATGTTCGGCTTCCGGTTCGGGCCATGTACGCCTTAATAGTCAAGAATGGGAGCAGAAATCATTTCATGCTTGAAAACAGAAGGAAAGAAAGGGAAACTGAACAGTGAACAAAGTTTGACAAGAAATAAAAGTGACAAGCGCAGTCTCGACACACGTGATTGAGGACAAACTACAGCAGCATGATAGATCATGCTGCACTTAACGAGAACCCTATCGTGAACCTACGCGCCACTCCATCGTGGTAGAGAGTTTTCTGATGGTTGGAATCGAGATCTCCGTCCTTCAGCACCGAATGTCATGCGCGGCGCGGAGATCCTAATCAACCTGCGCAACGGGTGCATGAACACGGACGCCTTCGGCGAACTTCGTCTCTTGAAAAAATGGCCGCATGGCACTGTCAGAATGACCGTGAGCCGGTGAACTTGGAAGACAGCCCCCCTTTCCCCGGTCATCGGCACGTGAGAGGAACGTCGCCAGCCGGCCCTGTAAATGCTCCTAGCGGAAGCGAATAATAGCGGGGTGCAACAAAAACTGAAAGGAAGACGAAAGAGAGGGGGCTTTCTCTCCTGCATTACTGTATCTTTTCTTTCTTCTTTTCTTGCACGGTGGAGCTCCTCATCCACGTCGCGAGATGGTGGACCCAGATTGGCGCCTCTGTCCGCCGCGTCCGTTCTTTTCGCTCAGCCGAGCGCGGCGGCTGCTGCGTCGCCGTCGCGTTTACGCCGCTGGTTGCGCTGCGGGCGCCACGACTAGCGCGTGCCGGAGGACAAAAGAATGCGCGAGCACGCAAGAAGCCCCCGGAACGACGCCGCGCCAGCTCTCTTCCCTTTCCTGCATCTATTCCTGTTGTCGTCGTTGCGACAATTCCGTGTTGTTTCTGGCTAGCTTGTTTTCGGCGGTGATCGGCCGGGTGTGGAGGCGCTTGTGTTGCAGCAGCTCGCCGCCTTCTTGCGGTCTTCGGCGCCGGTGATAGTCGCGGTCGCTGCCGCTGACGGCGGAGAGAGCTCGAGGGTAGCGCGGTGCGTTGAGCGCGCGTGTGTGTAGCGGAGTGGAAATGTTCGGAGCCTAGAAGAACGCTCTCATGATCAGGGGCATACGCGCCGCAGCCTGTGTTGAGCGGGCGGTTTTTTTAGCGAATGCTTACGGCTATTGCGCGTATAATTGGTTGTGTTTTGGAAACGCTTATGTGCTCTTGTTGACTCTAGGGTAAGAGCTTCAATTCATTGTGCAGCATACTGATATGCCCGGCGAGAAGGTTGCGTGATTGTTCTCCACTCTGTACCGTAATAAAGGCTGTGGAATAGCAAAATGTATTAAAGGTAGAATTCAGAAAAGAGTAATGTACAACCTAGAACAGTTCAAAATCAAGTTTACTACGTAGCGGCGATAGCAGTCCGCTGCTTCTTTGCAAAAAGAAAGCGACATATGACTTTCAACGTAACAAAATAGAGCGGCTGATTGTTGCTTCACTTCCGGTCATGTAATACTGTGTTCAAGTAAAATCGATGCTGCATCGTGAAGTCATTATTTCACTATGTAAGTTTCATGTCATCGATCCAGGAAAGGTGTGAAACGGGATATTTTTTTGACCCAATAATACTAGGGTAGCCGTGATAAAAGTGAGGCAGTTCGTTCACTTCACTTCTAACCTCTTCTTGGTTGTGGTTGCTGTTTTTAAAACGTTCATTACTCAAAGAGAAGGGAGGGAAGTATAGGACGGTTGTAGAAGCAGGTCAGGGTGGCATCCTTAGTCCAGGACGTCACTGGATTGCGCTGATTCACGTACTACAGCTGGACTAGCTGGAGCAGTTTAGCTCTTGGCTGATCACGGCCGCCTCCCACTACTCGTGACCGGTTTGTCACTGCTAGGTGTTCGGAGCTTAGCTATGCACCTCCGTATGTTTCCATCTCTACGATGAACACCGCCCTGGAATAGTGAGCGTTACGTAAGCTAGCGCTCGCTACATGTGGCGCGAGGCCTTGGTTCACTTATCGCTTGCGATGCCCGCTGTTCGGTACCGACCTCTGTACAAGACATGAATGGCTGCTTTAAGGGCACGCTAGCTAACAGCAATTACTTGGTTACATATTTGTTGTCGGCGCACAAACAAGTGAAGTATTTGCATTCAGCGTGCGTGGGTTGACAAGGCCGAACGTTACAGAAGTGCAAAAAAGCTCGCCGCGTTGCGTCCAGTACACCTGCTGCCAGGACGCTAGATGCCGAAGCAATCTCCTCCGCGTCGTCCGCTCGACGGCTGCTTGGCACGAAGCCATAAGCTTCCCACGCAGGGCGCATTAAGCGGCTCGGATATACCCTCCTGACCCTCTCAAAACTATGCTCTTTTCCTTCGTCAAATTTGCTCAGCGGGCGCGTGCCCAAGTGCACTTCATCACAGTGCGGGTCCGCCAGCAGTCATCCTCGTTAAGACAGCGATTGTTATTATTATTGTGCGACATTTATGAAGAGTGAAAGGTTTTGAAATGAACGCACCTTTCTTGATCGACACAGGTTTACTAGAGCACTGAAACGTTTCCGATGATGATGATGCCTGCATAATGACATCATACACTCTAAGAAAAAGCTAGTTGTAGTTACTAACTTTCAGGCTAGTAACTGCTTGTGACATATGTTACTACCTAGGTAGTAACTGTAGGTAGTAACTGCAAGGTAGTAACGGCTACTACCTCTGAGAGGTACCAATAGGAACTACCTTTAATAACATTTACTACCCTTGGCGTAGTGTCTTCAACTACCTTTAGTGCATTTACTACCTCAGAACGCAGTAACAGCAACTACGTTTAATATCAGTTACTAAATTCGATGGTAGTTACAGACGATCGATCCGATGTAATGAACTCGTACTTTTCTTCAGTTTTTACCCATGAGCCGAAAGATAATATTCCCAAATTTCCTGGTACCAGTTTTTCACGGATGCCGCCCATTATAGTCACTGCGGAAGGTATAGAAAAGCTTATCGACAAGCTGAAATTATCAAGTAGCCGCGGTCCTGATCGCATTTGTGCCAAAATACTTAAAGCCACCAAAGTCCCAACCAGCCGTATATTGCAGATAATATTTGCCCAGTCCCTCGCTCAAAGCGCTCTTCCAACAGATTGGAAAATTAGCAAAGTAGTTCCTGTATTTAAATG
Organism: Amblyomma americanum; assembly: GCA_030143305.2. Classification (NCBI taxonomy): domain Eukaryota; kingdom Metazoa; phylum Arthropoda; class Arachnida; order Ixodida; family Ixodidae; genus Amblyomma; species Amblyomma americanum. The sequence continues at coordinate 414,215 of JARKHS020021950.1, forward strand.
TGGCAACCGGTCTGATCCATCAAATTATCGCCCAATATCTTTAACATGCATCGCCTGCAAACGAATGGAACACATCATTTATTCTCACGTTGCCGTACACCTTGATAACAACGCATTCTTCTTCGCTAATCAGCCCGGTTTCCGCTCTGGTCTTTCCCCTCATTGGTCTTTCGCTGCAAGATATCACAACTATGCCTCTTTCACAAGATATTCCATCATTTCATGCATCTGCGCCAATCTTTTTTTTTTATCGTGTTCCTCACTTGCGACTCATCTGTAAACTTTCTTCTCTCAGCCTAGACCCATTAATCTTATCATGGATCAAATGCTTCCTCACCGACCGCTTTCAGTTCACAGTCATAGGAGGTCATCCTTCAGCCTCAACCAAGGTTCTTTCTGGCGTTCCACAGGGCTCGGTCCTTGGCCCGGTTCTTTTTTTCTTTTTCTCATCTATATTAACGACCTTCCTTGTGGCATTTCATCATCAATACGTCTCTTCGCAGATGACCGTGTCCTCTACCGCCGAATTTCATTTCAAACCGACCAGACCACGCTTCAGGATGACTTAATTTTAATAGATGACTGGTGCAATAAGTGGCTGATGCAGCTTAATATCTCAAAATGCAAGTTTATGCAAGTTTCGTGCAAACGCTCTAACATCACCCACGTGTACTCTTTAAACTCAGTCAATATTTCACAAGTACTAACATATCGTTACCTCGGTATCCTAATCTCAAGCAATCTAAATTGGTCCGAGCATATAATTAAACTGGTCGCTGAGTGCTCCAAAACACTGGGCTTTATTCGAAGAACATTATCATTGTCGCCCCCGGCCGTCCGTAAACTGGCATATGAAACCTTCGTACGATCCAAACTCGAATACGCATGCGCAATCTGGTGTCCACATCAGACTTATCTCATCAACTCTTTAGAATTTGTGCAGAACCGAGCCGCTCGCTTTATATCTTCAAAATACGACTACAAAATCAGTATCAGCAGTATAAAATCATCACTGGATCTCCCCTCATTGGTCTTTCGCCGCAAGATATCACAACTATGCCTCTTTCACAAGATATTCTATCATTTCACACATCTGCGCCAATCTTTTCTTCATCCACCAGCACGTTCATCTCGACGCTTATTCAATAGCTTAAGTATACAGCGCCTGCATGGATCAACATCTGCTTTTAATAAGTCATTTCTACCAATTGCAATACACGAATGGAATGAATTGCCAGATTCTACTGTCATGGAAAGTGACCCGTCAAATTCAAAGACAGGTTACTGTCTGTCTTTGAACATTAAATTTGTATATATTTATTTTCTCGTCCTTAGTTTGATGTGCTAGAGCAACTCGTTTGTAAATCCCCTTCTCTACTTGATTGAATTTTTTAACTGTTTTAATTGTGTTCTCATTGATGTTACTGATTGTATTCGTTGTTCTAATTGCCCTCATTGTATGTTTATATATACGTTTTACTAGATTTGCTCTTTTTTTTCAACCTCTTTGGCCTTGTTATTGTATTGTCCTACGTACGTCCCCCCCCCCCCCCCCCCTATGTAATACCCTGTGAAGGGCCCTTAAGGGATCAATAAATGATGATGATGACTACATTTAGTAACATTTACTACTTCTTAATGCAGTAACAGGAACTACCCTTAGTTGCATTTACTAACCCTGAAGGTAGTAACAGCGACTGTACTTTAATTTCATTTAATGCCTTCGAAGGCAGAGACTGGAACTACCATTAGCGACCTCTAGATAACAGTAAAAGCAACCTCTAATCTGAATGCCGGGTAAGACGCAGGCACTGCCCCATCGCTGCAACACTTTGCTCTGCAAAAAATGACTCAGAGTTAGAAGCAATAAGAAGCAGAGCTCTTATATGGCTTCGAAAAAACCAAAACCAATGCAAAAATTGACACTCGAACTAGCCCATTACTAACGCGTAGGGGGCGCCCCACATGTCAGGAGCGTGAGGAGTGGGAGCGCACCACTGGCGCACGTGCATGTGGCGGCAGTATTTCCCGACTTCCGTATCGAAATTTTGGCGCAACCGTTTATTCATATGTGCCAGCAGCGCGAACACAAAACAGGAAGAAGGAGAAGATCGCAACCATATGGATCGCAACCAACTAGCCCGGCAGATGGTGTTAACCGTTTATTGTACACCGCTGCTGGTGGTGTCATACGACTTCTCACTGCATATACCATACGCTTCTTAGCCAGTTTGGAGGCTAGCTCTCGAGAGGAATTCGAACCGTCAACACACACACACACACACACACACACACACACACACACACACACACACACACACACACACACACACACACACAATATATATATATATATATATATATATATATATATATATATATATATATATATATATATATATATATATATATATATATATATATATATATATATATATATATATATATATATATATATATATATATATATATATATATATATATATACCTTCAATTGTATGCATTTCCCGACTGTCATCCCGGATGGTGTCATACGAGTAGCAGCCGCATTTACTACCTCTGCTTTCCGTTGAGGAGGTAATGAGGTAGTAAAAAGGTAGTAACAGTCAACAAAGGTAGTAACAGCCGTACTTACTACCTTTTTACTACCTCTTTTTTAATACGGGTAGTAACGAGGTCGTAAGCAGGTAGTACAAAGGTAGCAAATGTTAAAAAAGGTAGTAACAGCAGCCGTTACTGCCTTTTTACTACCTTGTTTTTCTAAGAGTGTAGACCTATACATTTTGATAAGTCCTTAAAGAATCCGCCAGACATCAGGCATATCATTGCCTCGCATCGCGTCAAGAGGAGGAATTCTTAGTAAGAAGGATGTGCAGGGGGGATTGGGTGATTGAAAACACATAGGGAAGCATAGCCCGGCAAATGCGTCACTTTGAAGGGGTCAGCGCAACTGGGCTGCGCTCTAAACACGAATACGCCTATATGTGAATAAAAGTGGAGGACGCCGTACTCTAGCACACTCCGTTTTATAAAAGAGTTCCAGCGTTTTCCCCAAACTTTCTCATAGCGATTTTGTCACCAAATTCTAACTGGCAGCAACAAACAGTTCTAACAGGCAGGAAACAAGTATCAGTGAGTAAACTATCGCTGCTACAACGGGCTTCCAAGGCCCGAAGCCAGTGAATTCGCTGGTTGTGTTCGAAAATGTTACACGCGGAGTGTCGCCCCTGAGTTATAGGGACCGGCATCAGGGCGAGAGACGCTTTCCGCCTTGTGCAAATGAGACGGCCGAAGTCAGCTGCCTGCGTGTGGCTGGAATACGAGCCACTTTTGCAATCGTGCAAAAGCGGCTTCTGCGTGCAAAGGACGCACAAGTTTGCGTACCACTCAACGCACGCGTTCTCGGCTATAGCAGAGAGTTCGAAAACATGCATCCTTGAACCGACTGAACTGCAGGTTCTCGTTTCTAGAGAAGGTGCGGCAGCATCCGCAGCAGTTCCTCTTTGGATCAGAAAGTAGAAAGTAGCCTACTGGCCCCTAACAGGTGCTCCTTTTGATTGTATTTTGCCCCTAGTCGCTTTTGCCGTCACTTTTTGAAGGGACCCATTTGCTTTGTACACTATTCCCAGACTATAGCTCCAGTCCTGGTTCCTGGTGTCACTCTCTTTTCCTCCAAGCGGACGGGTTCCTTTACTTCCATGACGTATGTGAGCGCCCTTCGGATCACGCTTTTGGAAGGTCACCGAGGGAAGCAGCCTGTTTTTGCCACCAGAGAAGAGGAAGAAATTCGCGCGCTGTGCAACCCCAGCCGCAGCAAGACTGTCTTCGGTTTCGAGCTGAACACGGACGTTCCGGTTTGGCACGGGACTAATCTTCGACCTCCCAGGTCACCAGAGCTACTGGCGATGTTTCAGGCCTTGTGGTCGCGTGGCCGGGGTATGTCTTTTCAAGCGAAGGCAGGTCAAGGGAGGGAAGCGACAAAAAGATTGAAATCTATTTCCTTTTCCGCGGGCCACCGCCGGTCGTATCGAATGGGTCTTCGAAACTTTGTTGCTCGTCGGCGTTCGTTCGGTTGCTGGTTTTGTTCTTCTCTAAACATTCATGTTCTTACACTTCTTGCGAGTGAGATCGATGGGCTGCTTCATTTATAGTGGCAGCGTGAGCCCAAGCGAAAAGGCCGCCTTGCAGGTTCAGGAGATAAAAGTAAAGTCTTGAATGTCCTCAGGGCACTTTGCTCACTGACAAGGACGTGCCTTTCTTGCTACCGGCAGGGATCGCTTCTGGTGCAGGTAGACGCGAAGCACTTGTGCTTCCGGTTCCTAGAAAACACCACTGCTTCTTTAGAAGTGACGGCGCCATTTAAAACGCTTAAACCGCTTATGATGCTTTTGAGTGGAGGTGTTATCTAACGACGTACTAGTTCGTTTTGCCCCCTTCATCGTGTAACTTTGCTTTCACAGTAGCTCTTCCTCAGTGTCACGTTGAATGAATCGGAAGAGTTAGGAGCTGTGCATTAGATTCGTCGATACACGGGACTGGAATGATGCCCGATCGAACCTGTGACCCAGGAGTCCCAGAGCCATTTCCGGATGTCGTAAAGTGAAGTCGTCTAGGACAGCTGATCTGCGTGGTCTTCGCCAATAGTACTGTCGATACATCGCTCAGGTAGCAGCCGCCAGTTTTGTGCAACGGGTTCCGCGTGTGCATTCGAATAGTTTCATTTTTCTATGGCTGACCTGAAGAACTGAAACAGCGTCAATCAAAACACAAATGTAAAGACATATCGGCTTCCACACTGGAGCCCTTTTCACAGAGAAGGCGAAACAAAATGATGTCGCTTTAAGTGCGATGCGTGACGGAACCCAGTCATCTTGCGCGCACTGTTGGGAAATTTCCATCATTCCTGATGAGCGTGTGCGCTATCGTCTGTCAACGGCTCGAGATCAAGTCGTGATGGTTCGTTCCTATCCTTCGCAACCAAACATGCTCGCGTCCAGCAGATTTTGTGGCCTCTACAGATGGGAAGTTCGGCAAGTGAATTCGAATTCGAACTCGCACGTCGCCTCCCCACGTCGTTCTGGCAGTCGTTCACTCGTCTTTCAACGTTTCCGTTACACCTGGACTCCATGTACGCGAAAACTCACGCGAACGCGAAGGCGACGGCGGCGGCGACGGCTGGCGTTCGCTCTGTCGCTTGTGGGCAACCTCCATGCAAGCGAAGGCGGCAGGCGACGCGAACCCGCGACGTGCGCAGCGGACTCCGTGCTTTGCGCACTCAAGCTTAGAAACACGCCCGTAACCTGTTCTCTCTCTCTTAAAATTTTGTGAGTGTGCCTCATAGTCAGGGCCAAAGGAATATTTCCTCTACGGCAGCGGTGTAGCTGCAGTGGAGATAGCCAACGGCGTGCTTGCGGAGACGAAGTCACATCACGGGTTCACGGGGGAGGTGTGCTTTCGTTCGGTGCCTGTGCACTCCAGCTTAGTCAAAACACTCCCATAAACTGTCACCGCATCTGATTGTAAGTGAGCAAACTATAATTTACCAGTGAGAATGCGCGCCGCGAGTGTTTCTGCACAGTTGGAGCGCAGCAGCACGGTGGATCGAGCGCCGGTACCCGCGGCTCGACACGCATCTCTCCCTGCAGTACGCCCGCTCGCGTAGCCTGCTCCAAATGCTGTTAGCCCTCCGCACCCAACAAGTAGATTGTTTTAATTATTTAAATCGTGCGGGTCTGCCTCTCAGCTACAAAACCAAATATTTTATCGATGGTGGCGATGACCAAGACGACGGGCGGGTTTCGTGAGATGTGCCCGTGAGAAACCGTGGACAAACCGGAAACGGCTTTGGGGGGCTCTGATTGGCCAGTCGCGTGGGGGACTTCCGGGCGACGAGCGAAATTTTCTGTGGGTGCAGATCCGAGCGACACGGCAAGCGACACATGCATTTTGCTTCGCGCGACGGCGTCGCTCGTCGCTTGCCGCCGTCGCCTTCGCGTTCGCGTGACTTTTCGCGTACATGGAGTCCAGGCTTTAATGCTCATTTCTGAATACTATACCAACTAATGAAATGATATGTGCATCAGCAGCACGTCGAAAGCTCTCTTCCAAAAAAGGATACGCATTTCTTATTCAGTTATGCTGAATAATTCCTCCCAGGCGTGTGGCTGTGTGATTTTGTCTCATGTTATTTGCGGATTTTGTATTGAATGAATTGTATTGAATTGCTGGGGAACTGCATCAACATATTTGAGTAGCTTGTGCTGACTTAATTCCTGTAGTGAAGCTTCATCACAAATGTTTGAGGAATTCGTATGGAATGAATTTCACTAGCGGAACTACATCAAGAACTTTGATGACTTAGTGCGGACTATATTTCTGCAGTGAAGCCACACCAACAACGTTGAGCAATTTGTATTGAATGAATTTCTGGAGTGAAATAACATCAATAATTTCGATGAGATTATGCGGACTGAATGTCTGTAGTGAAGCCACATCAAGAATATTTGAGTAATTTGTATCGAATGAACTTCTGTAATAAAAGTACACCAAGAACTTTGATGGGTTCGTGTGGACTGAATGTCTAGAGCGAAATCACATCAAGAATATCTGAGGAATTTATATTGCATGAATTTCTGTGGTGAAAAATACATCCATATCTTTGACGAGTTTGTATGGACTAAATTTCTGATGTAAATTCGCATCAAACGCTTCGTGTGGTTTAAATGGAGGTCTCTCTACAGAACCAGAGTTTCTGTCGACATCCTGATGTGTCCATAAGAACTCCATGAGAACTCAACAAAGATTCCATGTCCAATTTGTAAGGGCGGTTTCCTTGATACATGCAACTGCGCAGTGCGCCCACGGAAGTTAGTGCACAGCACCTGGGAGTATTTCCTTTTGAGCTTGTAACATTTCAGACATGTAGTATATATTGGTGAAATTTTTAGAGGAATTCCCCAAGGTGGAGTAGATTGTAGCCGTATGGCTGCGCTTCGGTGGCTGATCTTCGGCGCACTCGTGGCCATGCCACGTGGAACGGCGGAGGCTCGGCGCAGGCGGAGCTCGGCTTCAGCCACGGCTACAGCCAGTTCCGTGGTACGATGCCAGGCGTGTGAAACGTGGCTCAAGGTCAAAGTGAAATCTTGTTGACCTTGGAAGTGGCATCCCGAAGAGTGGAGCTTTCGCTCCAAAATGCGGCCAGAGTTGGGCCGCGTGAGTATAGGCTCCGTGCGCTGCAGTTTGGCGCGCGCGAGTGGCGCCACCTGGTTAACAGCGGTGGCGAAAGGCGGACGCAGACAACGCAGCTCTCTGGTTCAGTTTGCAGTGAGCAAGGCGAGCGGTGAGGTGTTTCGTCCGAAGGCGAAAACAAACATGGATAATTATGGGTACTCTACCTGCTGCTGTGTTTACCCAATGTCATAAAAGCTATAAAAACACTGCGGTCAGGGTAACGAATATATTTAAACGCTTTCCTTGGACATTGTGCATGCTCGCTCATGCACAGAGGGTATGCTGGAAATGAGTGCACTGTGGAATTAAATTCATGAGAGTGAACTGGGAAAGGGTTTACATTGACTGGGGTGTATTTAACGTGCCATCATTGGTAGGAGCTGCTTTATGTCTTTATGTAGAGCGAAGGAATACGTTCAGTCAGTCACAGGAAATGGTCTACGGTGAAGTTCTTGGAGCTAGCATCTGAAGTTTAAGTCTTCGTTTGTTATGCTCATATGTGGTTCAGCGTGTCAATTTTGTTTCTAGTTTTTTTTCGTGCGTGTGTGTGTGTGTATGCAGTGGGAGCGACGTCGTACTTCTGAGAGTGTTTATGCTGTTTTTCACATTGTTTCACCTAAGCTTTTGTGTATTTATTTGCATCATTTTATTTCCTTCAGTGGTTTAAAATTTTGTATCTTTATTTGCTGCATTTATGAGATCTCAAATCCTGTTCTAGACGAATAAAAAGAAAAATAGAGAGTGGTTCGAATTTCTCTATATATATTTCTTGGATTTCACAACATCACTAAAACCTAAATTTCGGGAATTCATCTTTTTATTTTAATTAGGTTTATCGTCTCAATGCAACGAAGACTATAAGGGGCGCCATAGTAAGAGGTTCCAGATAATTGCAACCACTTGGAGTTCTTTAACGTGCACTGACATCGCGCAGTACGCGGGCCTCTAGATTTTTGCCTTCACCGAAATGCGACCGCCGCAACCAGCATCGAACACGAGTCATTTGGGTCAGCAGCTGAGCACCATAACCACTGAGCCACCGCGCCGGCCTTTCTATAGTTAAGTATTTACCAAAAGAGCAATATGACCAAAATAATTCATGTAATTGGTGTCTTCATGAAATTCCTGAAATGAAAGTCCTGTGGAAGATACTTAGCAAGAAACCCATCGTATTTTTGTATGCTTAGAGCTATGCTTCTCTGAGAGGAATACACAAAGTAAAGAAGTGTCGATCCTGCAGGATGTAGAGCACTATCAGCTGATATATATGTGTAGTAAGTTTGCGTTTTTTGCATTTCTAGCCGACCATTCACATAGTCAATGTCACAGTGGATGTAAATTACATAGCTGATCTCATTATTTGGGTCAGAGCCTTGTTTCTCAAACTGTAAAGGTACTTAATTAATCTCAATAAGCTCAACTGCGCTGCCAGATATTGCAGTGCCGTCGGGACTGCAACACAATCATGGTTGCTCGGAATGAGTGATCAGCAGAAGCAGTAGCAGTAGCAGTGGTGGCGTCAAGGCTTTCAATGCCTTGAAATCCGCAGAGAAGCAGGCATTGACTCAGAGTGGCATCGCGGTCAGTGCGCGTCTGCTATGCGGCCGGGCTGGCGGGAACGCATCGGGCATGGAGGAAGGCGCAGGGCCACCACTGCCAGTTTCGAGAGGGGTGCGCGCGCTCTCCCTTCGAGAGACCGGCCGTGACTGAGCGTCCGGTTAACGCGGCACGTGCCACGAGGCGGCGCTGGCGACGTGGTCGCTGCTGGCGCCACCATACCAGCGCACGGAGCCCATACCTCGCACTCTGCTGTAGCATCCCTGCGAATGTCGGCAGACTACAAGCATAGCTTTGATTCACCTTAGGTAAGCACTGAGAAAGCATATGACAGCGACACTCGTGACTCCCTTGTGGCGCTTGTTTAATCCTTGACGCCCTACACCGACGACGCCTGCATGGTTTCCGTTTTCTGCCGGCGTTTCCTTCCGCGTTAAGGCCATAGAAAACGAACGGGGAACATTTTCGACGATAGCAAAAACGATAATAGCAAAAAAATGCAAGCGCCTGCTCACGGGAGATCTGCAGTGATAATATTGGCATAGTGAAATCTTACAAAACATAAAAAATTGTGTTCATAAACGCTTTCCCGTTGAAAAATGCTGCCGCCCAGTATTATTGGGTATGTCCTGGCACACGATAAACATCAAAACGGCTCAGAGACAAGCCATTATGTACGTCTCAGGGTATGTAGCCACTGCTTTGGTGCAACTTTGCCTGATGGATCAACAGCGGTTGCGTTGCGCTTCAGGAATCCCCGGTCAAGGCGTGGCCTAACATAGTAACACTGCCGTTTACACATCACTAAAAGCCGCAGCTCTTACATTCTTGTTTTTCGCAGCTGCTGGAGTCACGATACCGGAATAACTGGAACAGAGGGGTGAGCGTCTAATTCCTAAACCACGTGTCAAGGACACCGCAGTCGTCCGACCAGCAAAGTGCTCCTGGGAAAAAGAAACATCACCAGTAACGTAAACGAACCACGTACCTACAGACTCTAAACGATGGTCGCTCCATGAAAGTGTGGTTTGTTAAACACTCCGGTCTTTAAAATACAGAACGCCTATTGGTTGGAAAGCGCGTTTTGTTTCCTGATATGCTATACACGGAGCCGCTATACACGGAGTGATTGCGCATCGGCGGCACGTGCGATTTCCAAAGAGTTCATACCCCTCGGTTTCAAGTTTGATACCGAAAGTAAATCTAAAAATGGGGTTACGCCGATAATCGCATCGTAGAGTTATATACTCATAATAAACTGCGCATCTCCAACCAAACATTTTAACTTTCACCCAACGTTTTGAAGCCGACTCGGCTCTTTCATCAGGGGTGACTGAGGGCAGTAGCTAGCGTCTTTTAAGTATGAAGGGGACGCGGGGGGGGTCAAAGGAACGACAGCTGTGATGCGAAAGGCGCGGGGGAGAGGGAGGGGGGTTTAGGCTGTTAGTCACGCTGGCGCACTGCAGGGAGGTGGTGAATGGCGACATTTTTTCGTTGATTTGAAGAGCGAAGTCCCTGGGCATATACTGGGGGCAGGTTTCCTTTTGTGCGGTTGATGTTGTTGGGGGTGGTTTGGATATGCCAGGATTCCAGAAGGAGCCTTTTGTGGTAATTTGTTTCCGTTCCGAGGATGTGGGTTTCTTAGAAGTTGATTCTATGGTTGGAGTCCTCAGAATGTTCCTTTGACCCCTCCCCCCCTCCTCCCCTCCATACTTAAAAGACGCTAGCTACTGCCTTCAGTCACCCCTGATGAAGGAGCCGAGTCGGCTTCGAAACATTGGGTTAAAGTTAAAATTTTTGGTTGAAGATGTGCAGTTTATTATAAGTATTCAAACCAAACCAGCAGGCAAATCTGTCAAAATGCTCAGTTATATACACTTAAGCTTCTCTTTCCAGAGATGGAGTCCTTGGGTTCTATGGCGTGCCTAGGCGGCCGCCAATCACCACGGGATAGAGCTTCGCGAGTGCCGTAGGACCGGCCTGCCATCACCACACGCACAATGGGGCACCCCCCCCCCCCTCCCCAAACATACACATCCTGTAGCATTATCTCCAAACAGTATAGATACATTCTACTCACTTAATGCGGCAAACGGAACAGGGGACGATGTGTCAGGTAATAATATACTTCAAGCTGAGAGAAGAAAACTCCCCCCCCCCCCCCACCTTTTGAAATAAAAAACAATAATCGCAAGCCGGCATATGTTTTTCCGCTTCGCGCCCTTCCGCGAAAATCGTTCAAGAAGCTGAAGGTGTGGACCATGTTAGCACAGCGGTCCCGATTGAGTACTGCGGCTGGCAAGAAACGAGCCTTCGACAGATAAGTTGAGCGCCCTGGTGTAGATACTGTTATCATTATCTGCCTGGTATACATACCTGCAAATAGTGCTCCAGATAATGTCTCCCTCAGCTCCTAGAAAGTGATTTCTGGCAACAGGAAAGGGCACCACGAAACGCAAGCCTTTAGTCTTCTAATAAATTTGGTTCTTCCTGCGGCGAGCAAACCTCTTAGAAGATTTTTGATACCCTCCCTCGGCAACCATGCAGACATACGCGATGCGTGGGACCGCGTGAAGAAAAAAAGAAGAGGTCATTGCCTGACCGACAGCATCCTTCCAGAAAGAAAAACACGAAATATATCAGCTCCTTCTCAATAGCGGCTAAAAGAACGCCAGTCCTCGCTTGCCTTTGATTTTATCTCCACTTTTTTTTCTTCTAGGCTGTAAAGCAGACCACTCTAACCTTTCGTTACATATGGCTTTTTTTCTCGCATCGCCGATAATTTTTTTAAACAATCGGAAACGTCAACGGAGCAAAATTGAAAAAGAAGAGAACACCACGAGGCACGAGGCACGCAGAGCCCCTTCCCTGTCCCTGCATCTGCAATCGGAGCCCACGGCCATTGCAGTCCCGGGCCTCAAGATGCCGTCCGCGAGGCTTCCCTTCAGCCGCACCGAGAATGAGGCCGCTATAGTCGAGGCCATCGAGTCCACCGAGGACGGCACCGCCAAGGGATGGTTCAGCTCCCGGTTCAAGAAGATGGCTGCATACGTAAGATTCGAACGCCCATGTACTTATCTCGTTTGTGCGCCGCTATGGTAGACGTCTAGCAGTGAGCCTGAGCCTACAGGCGTTGCCGCTCCAGCGAAGGAGCGTAGCTCCCGTCCATGGAGTATGGGCCACGTGCAGCGCGAAGCCTTTTAGACAGCGGAGCGCTTTTCCCGTTCTACTTAGAGATGCATCCGCGCTAGTCTATGCTGTCTTTATCACTCGCGCAGTCGGCAGCGAAAGCTCACGGAACACGGGTTATGCTGTCAGTCGATGCCGTACTCAACAGAGTGAAAGAGTGTAGTCTGTATTTAACTGCGCAGTTGACGCAGCGAACCTGCCAGATCAAGTCTTCTCGTCAAGGCCGGAAAAAACTGGCTTGAATTTATTTCTTAACGACTGCCGTGTTCAGTCAACTGTTTAGAACCAACTTCACCAGCACGCTACCTGAGCTCTAAATGACATATATGGTTTTGACTCGATTCCTCACTCCGAGGCAATGTGCCCATTCCTGATAGTGCACAGTCGCGTGTTATTCGGTCCGCAAAGGTCACTTGACGAACACCGGCCATTATTGTGCTTTCAGTGCAAGCAACAAGCTTCGCTTACGGTAACGATATAGTAACGCGTTGCTTTTGCTACCGTTGCGAGACTTGCATATATCCACGTTTGTCCTATGCTCGCACCTGTCATAGTTACCACGTTTACCCTTACGGTGGTGTTAAAACTGTATTAAAGTTTAAAATTAAGAATACACCGTTACAGAGTATACAGCGAGACGGCCGACAACAGGGAGTTTACTTTCTTCTTTACAGACAGGCGAAACCACCTAGTATCGTGAATTGTTTCTGAGATGGTGCTTACGGCACTGGAGCACGTGATTCCCATTAAAACCGAATCAAAGGCCATCAAATCGTGATACTGCGTTCTGTTCAGAAGAATGGAGTGAACTTCACACAAGATATCATTTGATTGATCGAAATGAATATAGCCGCAAGAAGTGATTACCGCTTTCTCATGCGTTTACAAGACGGAAAAAAGAAACTCACAAATGCGACCGCCTGTAACAACTCTGATAGAATTCAAAGGCGTGGTTATTTTCCGAAGAGCTTGTTGCCTGGTCCGATATATTTTATTTCCTGCAGCGATGCACCCCTTGTTCTCATCTTTTCTGCTTCTTTCATGTTCTGTTTGTGTGCTATCCTAAATAATATAGGCACCGGCAGGTTCGCCAGGAGCGCGGAAAGAGCTAAGCTTGGCACGAATTATTCGAATGAGAGCTGGCCCGGCTAATAATATTGTATTACAAGTCGATTCCATTTTACTACCGTTCCTGAGCAGATTCATTCAGTAGCTCATGCAGCGCGTAAACCTGGTCGTTGCTCGTAGGCCACTGCGATCGAGTGTGACGATCTCCCTCAACCCCCCCCCCCCCCTCCCACGTACGCACACACGCGCGCGCAGAGTACTGATAGTCTTGAGCGTGTGCAGGCAGCACTCGCCTTGTGAGCGTTCTTGAGCAGACGGCTCGCTTCACAGGGTTTCCGCTCAACTCTAAGTAGACAAAACCAAACCCTCGCACCCGCCTTGTCATGATTCCTTGCAATCGAGAAAATGCGAAACTGTAAATGCGCGAATATTATTGGCCATGACGCGACAGGACCAGAAGAAGTAAAGGTGCGTCCTATTGCATCGTAAACCGCAACACAGGCAGAGTTTCCTCTCAAGCCATCAGGTGCCGGGAAATCCTATTGGCTACCAGAGGCTACCAGAGGCCCGCGAAGGCTGGTCATCCTGTCCTTTGGTGTATTCCAATTGCCGATCCAGAGCAAGTATTCTTGTGCAGGGAAACTGAAGAGCGTGTTTCATTGGGGCGATTGCAATTGCGATTTCAATTACAATCAGTTCTTCATTTACCAGAATACTGGGCGGTCTCCAGGGCAAAAAGTTGCTGCCTACAATTTGTCTTGGCCCTGGAGCCGTTTACAAGGCGGCAGCAGACATTGATGACAGAGTACGGTGTCATGAATTACAACACTGTGTAGTAGAAGGCATAAGAAACTACAGACCTGCTGCAAGATATATCACAACAATCGATTCTTCTCACCTACAACTGAGAAAAGTGTACTCGTCGACCTTTCGGGGATATGAAGGCAGTCTGTCTGTGTTTATTTAATAAGACCGGCAGATTGTGTTTTAATGATTGCAGTTTGTACCGAGTATTGTAGATTCAGATCTTGTGCTCTGATTGGACCGTGAGGACTATTTTGCTCCTTCGTGGATTCGGAGAGCTGCTCCAGATCACCGGTTAGAATACGCCACTAAACGTTCGTGTTTCGTACATAAGCTCATTCATCCGGGTCACTGCAGCGCGTCAAGCCTGGACTCCATGTACGCGAAAACTCACGCGAACGCGAAGGCGACGGCGGCAAGCGACGAGCGACGCCGTCGCGCGAAGCAAAATGCATGTGTCGCTTGCCGTGTCGCTCGGATCTGCACCCACAGAAAATTTCGTTCGTCGCCCGGAAGTCCCCCACGCGACTGGCCAATCAGAGTCCCCCAAAGCCGTTTCCGGTTTGTCTACGGTTTCTCACGGGTACAGTACATCTCACGAAACCCACCCGTCGTCTTGGTCATCGCCACCGTCGATAAAATATTTGGTTTTGTAGCTGAGAGGCAGACCCGCATGATTTAAATAATTAAAACAATCTACTTGTTGAGTGCGGAGGGCTAACAGCATTTGGAGCAGGCTACGCGAGCGGGCGTACTGCAGGGAGAGATGCGTGTCGAGCCGCGGGTACCGGCGCTCGATCAACCGTGCCGCTGCGCTCCAACTGTGCAGAAACACTCGCGGCGCGCATTCTTACTGGTAAATTATAGTTTGTTCACTTACAATCGAACTGCGGTGACAGTTTATGGGAGTGTTTTTACTAAGCCGGAGTGCACAGGCACCGAACGAAAGCACACCTCCCCAGTGAACCCGTGATGTGACTTCGTCTCCGCAAGCACGCCGTTGGCTATCTCCACTGCCGCTACACCGCTGCCGTAGAGGAAATATTCCTTTGGCCCTGACTATGAGGCACACTCACAAAATTTTGAGAGAGAAGAGGTTACGGGCGTGTTTCTAAGCTTGAGTGCGCAAAGCACGGAGTCCGCTGCGCACGTCGCGGGTTCGCGTCGCCTGCCGCCTTCGCTTGCATGGAGGTTGCCCACAAGCGACGGAGCGGCCAGCCGTCGTCGCCGCCGTCGCCTTCGCGTTCGCGTGAGTTTTCGCGTACATGGAGTCCAGGTGTCAGTCTCCACGTTTCTCGGTGTCGGCCAGCTAATATCGAGTGCGGTCCTTCGCAGGTGATCTACGTGGCGGCGGCGGCCCTCATCTTGTGGCAGAGCCGCGCCCTGCATTTCAACGCGCTCTCGACTGGCGGCTGCATGCTGCTGTCCCTGCGGCTATTCGTCATCCTGACGCTGGTGCTGGCCTGCGTCAAGCTGGCCCTTGGCTTCCGCGACTTCTACTCGCAGCTGCACAACGAAGAATACATTCCTTCAAAAGTGCCTGCGAGTGGAGCCATGAAGGACGGAGGCGGAGGAGTCGGCATGGAGGATTTTGCGAACTACTGTCGCTCGCAGGGCTTCCCGCTTCCCGGACCGAGTAAGAGCGACCCAGAGTCGGACGACGAAGATTGCGGCTACATGCAAGGCGTCGAGCTGCACTCCCAGCAGCTGTCCGACCGTTCCGCAGCGTCTGCCTATATCGTTGTCGGCCAGTGACGCAGTTTCCGTCGCCGCGGCCTTCTGTTGGCGACGGTGATGGACAAACGGGTACCACGGGGTGGTTATAATAAATCTGTTCTTGAATTCGAATAATGTGCGTCCTCCAGAGTCGCCTCTTAGACGCCTCTTCTGGAACATTGTCCCGTTCCTTGTTGGTTATTTCCAGATATGTTCCACAATTGTCGGTCTTCTTGCTCTTTATTAGCGCACCGATCACCCGGGAAGGTTATTTGCTGAAAGAATTGAGCGTAATTCAGTAAGTAGAAATTATTGCAACACATGCGCCAATATGATTTGCCGAATGCGGCTCACATATATATACCAGGGTATGAAGAGCTGCTTGTACCTCTCCGGACGCAGGGCTCCACAAGGCGGTATTCTGGCTGCAGGAGTCAAGAGCTGCGTATAAAAAGCTTCGCTCTATAGCGGTAGCTTCGATTCACCCTTGATAAGCGCCGCGAATGCATAAGACATCGAAACTCGTGGCTGTCTAGTGGCGCTTGCTCAATCCTTTCCACCGCACATCGACGCCGCTTGGTTTCGGTTTTCTGCCGGCGTTTCATTGCGCGTTAAGGCGGTGAATACTGCCACAGAAAACAAATGGCGAACATTTTTTAGATTGGCAAGAAGGCCAATAGGAACAGAATTCATCCTGATCACGGGAGATCTGCGCATATATTCATTGTTATAGTGAAATCTTACAAAATATTCCCGCTGAAAGATGCTTTTGACCACAATTGTTGGTATGGCCTGACACATGATGGACATTGTTTTCAGGCCACAGGGTTTGCTTTTAATCGGCATACCTGGCACTTATGACGCCGAGAAAGCTACCAAGGTTCGTAGAGGTTGGAACGATACTACTTTCATCATCGACAGATAATTTAAGCTTCGAGGGTGTTGTAACTGCCTAAACATATGATACTCAAATGCAGACCGTATGGCCTGGAAATTGTGACCGACCCTCTACGTATCATGGCACGGAGCCACTGCGTTTGCTCAACTTTACCTAATGGATCAACACCGGTTTCGTCGCGCTTCAGGAAACTCGGGTCAAGGCATGGCCTCACATAGTAAGCACTGCCCTTTACACATCACTAAATCCGCAGCTCTTCCACTCTTCTTTTTCACAACCGCTGGAGTCACACTAGCGGAATAACTGGAACAGAGTGGTGAGCGCCCAATCTCCAAACCACGTGTCAAGGACCCTGCAGTCGTCCGATCCAGTAAACGTGCTCCCGAGAAAAAGATACATAACCAGTAACGTTATCGAAACATGTACCTGCAGACACTAACCGGTGGTCGACCTTTGAATCTCTGGCTGGTTAAACATTAATTCCAGCCTTTTAAACACAGAGCGCCTATTACTTGGAAAGCGCTGTGTTTTCGTCATATGCTATACAAGGATTCGTTCGAAACCTGCCGCGGTGGCTCAGATGGTTAGCGCGCTCGGCTACTGATCCGGAATTCCCGGGTTCGAACCCGACCGTGGCGGCAGCGTTTCAATGGAGGCAAAACGCTAAGGCGCCCGTGTGCTGTTCGATGCCAGTGCACGCTAAAGATCCCCAGGTGGTCGAAATTATTCCGGAGCCCTCCACTACGGCACCTCTTTCTTCCTTACTTCTTTCACTCTCTCTTTTATTCATTCCTTTACGGCGCGGTTCAGATGTCCGCCGAGATGTGGGACAGATACTGCACCATTTCCTCCACCCCCCCCCCCCCCCCAGAAAAAAATAAACAGTCGCTTGAAGACATCACGCGAAGCCGTTTTATTGACTGCGCATTGGCGGCTGCGGCGCGTGCTATTTCCCAAGGGCTCTTGCCGCTACTCGCTATTCTGAATGCATGCGTTTAAGAATTGATATTGAAAGTAGACTTTAAAGTGGGGTTACTTCGATGTTTGCACAGTAGTGTAACGTACTCTTTAGGCTCTCTTTCCAGTGATGGAGACTGGGTTTTGTTTCATGCAGAGGCCGCCAATCAACACGGGTTCGAGCTTGGCGAGTCCCGAAAGCACGGCCTGCCGACACTATACACGCACAATGGGGCACACCCCCCCCCCCCCCCTCCCCCTCGTCCTCTCTTCCCTGGAACGCGCGAGGAGCAATGCTCCGCGGCGCCCTCGAGCCGACATGAGCACTGTGATTTATGGACTACGGATCTCCGCAGCAGTGGGCTTGCATTCTTTACAAAAGTATGGTCACAACACAGATCGGAAGAGGAGCTGCGAAAAACAAGGATGTTA
Source organism: Amblyomma americanum (assembly GCA_030143305.2). Lineage (NCBI taxonomy): Eukaryota > Metazoa > Arthropoda > Arachnida > Ixodida > Ixodidae > Amblyomma > Amblyomma americanum. The sequence goes on from JARKHS020021950.1 coordinate 432,066, forward strand.
TTTTTCATAGCAACGACAGACGTCTTATTATAGTTGTGAATTTATAATTAGTTGACATCTGTACATTAAAATAATTTCTGAATAAAAGTATTTATTAGTGTTTGATTCATGTTTTTGTGCCTGTTCAATTTTAAATTCCTAAATGAACTTTTCAATAGAAAGAAATGCATTGATTTCATTCTACTCACTAGATGCAGCGAACAGAAAAGGGGACGATATATGAATTATATATGATAAGCTCTGAGACGAAAGCCCCCCCCCCCCCCCCCGCACACACACACACACACACACACACACACACTATTTGAAACAACAAACAGTAAGCAGGAATGTGGTTTTCGGCTTCGCGTCCTAGATTCCGCAAAAATCGTCCAAGAAGTTGAAGGGGCGGACCATGTTAGCACAGCGGTCCCGATCGAGTATTGCGGCTGGCAACGGTCGCGTCTTCGAAGATAGGTTGCGCAGCTTGGTGTACATACTGTTGACCTGCAAACAGTCCTCCAAATAATGTCTCACTCACCTCCTAGAAACTGATTTCTGGGAACAGGAAAGGGCTCGTCCTGGGCATCACAGAACGAAAACCTTTAGTTGTCTAATATATTTGGTGCTTCCGGCGGCGAGCAAACATCTTGGAAGATTTTTGATGTCCTCCCTCGTCAGCCATGCAGATATTGTTGTTAGCCTGTCAAAAGATCAGATATATGCGATTCGGAGGACCGCGTGAAGAAAAAAGAAAAGCTCGTTGTACGACCGACAGCATCCTTCCAGAAAAAAAAAAACGCCGAAATATATCAGCTTCTTCTCAGTAGCGGCTAAAAGAACGCCAGTCCTCGGTTGCCCTTGTTTTTATCTCCACTTTTTTTTTTTTACTGTAAAGCAGTTAACTCCAGCCTATCGTTACACATGGCTTCTTTTTCTGCGTCACCGATCATTTTTTTTTTATAACTGGAAACGTCACCGGAGCCGAAGTGATAAAGAAGAGAACACCACGAGGCACGAACCCTATTTACTGAGGTAAAGAAGAACAAGGAGAAGAAGAGGCACGACTCACGACGAACGCAGAGCCCCCTCCCTGTCCCTGCATCTGCGATCGAAGCCAACCGCCGTTGCAGTACCGGGCCTCAAGATGCCGTCGGCGAGGCTTAACTTCAGGCGCACCGAAAGTGAGGCCGCCATAGTCGAGGGCATCGAGTCCACTGGAGACGGCACCGCCAAGAGATGGTTCCGCTCCTGCTGCAAGAAGATGGCTGTATACGTAAGATTCTAACGCATATGTGCTTGTGTCGTTTGTGCGCCGCTATGGGAAATGTTTAGCAGGGAGCGTGAGCCTACCAGGCGTTGCCACCATAGAGAAGAAGCGTAGTTCCCGTCCAAGGAGTATGGGCTGCGTGCAGGGCTAAGCCTTTTAGACAGCGAAGCATTTTTCCCGTCCCCCTTAGAGATGTCTCCGCGCTAGTCTATGGTGTCTTTGTCACTCGTGCAATCCGCAGCGAAAGCGCACGGAACACGGGTTACGTAGTTAGACGCGTCTCCGTGTGAATGAAAGAATGTAATCTATATACTTAACTGTGCGGTTGACGTAGCGACCCTCCAAGATAAAGGCTGCTCGCCAAGGCCGGAAGAAGCTGGCTTGAATTTATTATTTAACGTGTTCAGTAAACATAGAACTAACGACACCTGCACGCCACCTGAGCTCTAAAGGCAGAGGTTTTTGCCTCGGTCCCTCATTCCGAGACAATGTGCCCACTCCTGCTAGTGCATAGCTACGTGTTATTCTGTCCGCAAAGTTCACTTAAAACTTACCGACCATTTCTGTGCGCTCAGTGCAAGCAACAACCTTCGCTTACATTTAACGATACGGTAACGCGTTGCGTTTGCTACAGTTGCCACACTTGCATATCCACATTTGCCGTACGGTCGCACCTGCCGTAGTTACCGTGTTTACCCTTACGGCGGTGCAAAACTCTCTATTAACGTTAAATATTAACAATGCACCGTTACTGAGTATACAGCCGAGACGGCCGACACCAGGGAATTTACTTTCTTAATCACAAATAAGCGAAACCGTCCAGTGTCATGAATTGTGTCTGTAGGATGCTTACGGGACCGAACGCCTGGTTCCCTGTCAAAGCTAACCAAAGGTTACCAAAGCATGTACTGCGTTCTGTTCAGAAAGTGAAGTCGACTTCACACATCAAAGTATCCTGTTGATCAAAACGAATACAACCACTCTAAATGATTACCGTTTGCTCATGCATTTAAAGAACCACCAAAAAACCGCACGAATTCGACCGCCTAAAAGGGCTCTTATAAAACTTAAGGGCGGGCTTATTATCCGAAGAGCTTATTGTTTGGTCGCACAGTTTATTTACTTTACTGTAATCACTATGGTCGCGATTCACCGAATGTTCTATTTTTTTTTCTGCTGCTTTAATTTTCTTTTCGCGCTATGCTAAATATAGTGACCGCCAGGATCGCTAGGAACCGCCAAAAGAGCCAAGCTTGGCACGATCGCGAATTCTTCGAAAGAGAGCCGG
>JARKHS020021951.1:0-42206 GCA_030143305.2 Amblyomma americanum
GCTCGTTACGTCAGCATTCGCGCTCGTTACGTTAGCAGCCGACTGCTAGCATTTGTTCGCGCGCATCGGCAGCAGGCGGATGAGGCGTGTGCGAGGGCTCGGCGGAGGAGTACCGACATTTCCGCGTGCAAAAAGAGACGGGGGGAGAGGGAAAGGCGTTAAAACGCCGAAATTGAAATTTTGACTACAGATAACTCAGCTTCCACAAAACGAGTATAAAAAATTCTTGCCGGAGGATATTTGTGAAGCAGCGTCCTTTATCATCCTAGGCACATCGCATCTTTGTTGAGACCCCCTTTAACAGCCCGTTCAAGTCCTGGCAGTGACGTCCCTCGCGAGCGCAGAAGTCCGGGGAAACAGAGTCGGACCTCGTCAAAACCGCTTAGAAGCACTTCTCGGTGGCGGCGGCTTTCCTGATTTTCGCTGCCAGGGCGACAAAATTTAATGAAATCTTCAATCTTGCCTGCGTGTTTCTTTTGTCGCCTACAGCGCGTGTTCGGCCCGTACGTTTCCACATAGCTTTACCACAGCAAGTTGGTCTTTCTTTCTTTATCAGGCAGAACCGAACTTGCGTCGCGCTGCTTGCCTTCCTACAAGCATGGCGGGTTCAGCGTGCCACGCATCCGCCCCATGTTCAATGCGCTCGCACTGCGAGGGTGCGTTATTTCGTGCAGAGTCGAGAATATTGCCGCGAATCTTTGCAGTGTTTGTACCTTCTTCAAATCGGCCGCCACGCCGCTTTATCGCTTTATTTCCGACGCAAGACGTGACTAGATTTATCTCGGTTGATTGGAGCCAGACAGAGCTGATTCTGCGTTGTTGCGGAATGTTCAGTAACCTTGCACGCTTTATCTCGAAGGTTCGCTATCAGCTTTAAATTGAGCACGGCCGACAGAGGCGGGCATTCCGTTCGACGACCGCCGAGCACGCTTGTCGCTACGCCGCCGCCGAGTCATTCGGTCCATTGTTGGCCCAAGCTAGTCCAATAAGAAGACCTTTCATCCGTCTTCATCGCTCCTTCGACTGCCGTCACCACTACGTGACATCTGGTGGAGGTTCTGGGTAGCCTCCCATGTTCCGGACGCCCCGTTCAAGTCGGGACGCCAGCCCACGCGCTTAGCACCCGAGGACGGGCGAGCAACTCAGCGAGCCAGCCGACGTCTCCAGGGAGAGGAGCCTGAGTTCGGAACCCTGCCGGACCGGACCTGACAGCGAAAAGACGCTGCTACGAGCACCGCAACCTCGCCGAAGATGTCGACACCGATCATACTGCAGCAGCCGCGGGTGCCGCCAACTTTCAATGGATCCCTAGGCGTAGACCCCGAAGAATGGTCGAACCAAAATGAACACGTGGCATCATTCAACAATTGGGATGATGCGGCGAAACTCCGGCACCTCTTTTTCGCACTGGAGGGCTCAAAACGCACGTGGTATGAGAACCACAAGTCTTCCCTAACGACGTGGGAGCTATTCAAGAAGGAACCCGGAAGGTATTCATCAGTGTTGTGAGGAAAGAAAGAGGCGAACGACTCCTCGAGTCCAGGATACAGCTTCCGAATGAGCCCGGGAACAACTCTTTGGCAGCCTCGTACGCCAGCCGCCAAAAACCGTCGATGAATTCCTGCAAGAAGCCTGCACGATCGAGAACATCCTCGACGTCCGGGCTCGGCAGTACAATCGCCCTTCCTCTGTCTGCGCAATGTGTCCGGGCATGACGACCACCACCAGAGACAATTTGCGGGAAGTGACCCGCGAAATCGTCCGCGAGGAGATACGCCGATTACTGCCAGCCTCCCCACAGCCACAAGCAGTGACTCTCATGACGTGGTGCGGGAAGATGTGCAACAGGCACTTGGCAGCCCGAGGACCACAGAACCCCAGGGCATGACCTAAGCCGCTGCAGTACGCACTCCTCAGCCCCAATGACATCCCCTACGTCCTCTTCGACATGAACAACTTCTTCCCGAAAGCCGCCTCTCTTCCTCCCCCCCCCCCACCCCTCCGACAATGATCGACGCTCAAGCCCCAGCAAATGCGATGCCTTGTCGGATTTCCGACAACCGGCCGTTGTGCTTCCGTTGCGGTGAGGCTGGCCACATCCTTCGTCACTGCCCGCACCGAAGTATCGATCTTCGAGGATTTGCCATTGTCGCCCCACGACCAGGCCTCGGCCAACGTCCGCAGGAAATCAACGAGTACCTGCGTCGAGAAGAGTACACGCCGAACCGCATTTCGCGCTCACCATCGCCGTGAACCTCGCGCTTTGCGTCGCCACGCTGCAGCTACGCAGCCGCGGTACGAGGAAGATCTCTCAGCCCCCGTAGGGGAAACTAACGACAGCAACCTCTGGAGGTGAGGTTGCTCACGAGCGAAACGCCGAAGATCCTCCACCGACCACGCCCCATGAAAGAGCTCCACCCAATACGCCGCATGAAGACGCTACATTCACTGCACTGACGCCGCACAAAATGACAACCCCGACCACGACGCGAACTGCCTTCAAAACGACGCCACCGCACAGAAAAGCTTCGACGATCCGCCCCACCGCGATTCGCATACGCGGCGAAGCCGTGACCCTACGCCGAGGGCGAATTGCATTGCAAGAGCCAGGACATCCGACTTAGAAGTCACTATCGACGGCCGTAGTCGACACAGGAGCCGATTACCCAGTGATGAATGGAACATTCGCTGCGAAGCTGAGGAACGTCACGACCGCTTGGGACGGCCCACCAATTCGCACCGCAGGGGGCAACTTTTTTACGCCATCAGGACGATGCACAGCGCGAGTGACTGTCAAAGGACGTACCTATCCTGCGTCCTTTGTTGTGCTACCGCAATGCTCCTGTGTAGTAATATTTTAGGGATGGATTTCCTTAATGAGCTTCAGGCAATCATCGACCTGCGATCCAAGATGATCACGCTTTCGACGGACGAGGCCATCCCTTCGATGAAAACTCTGGAAAGCCACGTTGCCCTGAGTGTCCTGGAGCAAGAAGTGAGCGTCCCACCACGTTCAAGCGTTATCGTGACCGTAGGCGCCACGAAAGGCATTAACGCTGAAACAATCATCGAGGGGTTGCTTCTAGACCGAGGAATCAACATCGCAAGAGGCATCGTACATTTCCGTATTGGCCAAGCCGAAGTACTGCTAACTTCAGCGAAGAACACCGGCAAATTAACAGAGGAACGATGATTGCTTTCTTCGACGAAATATCCGACGTACGAGACTTTTCCCTCTCCGACCCCTCCGCGGAAGATTCGCCTGACCAAGAGAACTCGCCCACTTTCGACATCAACCCAGCCCTGCACCGGAACAGGCAAGACCAGATCCGCAATCTGCTTCGAAGCTACAGCGAGTGTTTTTCGTTATCGCCGAAGGTCCGACAAGCGCCGATTGCTAAGCATTGCATTAAAACCGAACAGCACGCCCGACCTCTCCGTCAAAGCTCCTACCGTATGTCGCCGCGAGAACGACAAGCCATCCGGGATCAAGTGGAAGAAATGCTTCGCGACGACGTCATCCAGTCTTCAAACTGCCCATTGGGAACAATGGTTGTTCTGGTCAGAAAGAAAGACGGCGCACTTCGATTCTGCGTTGATTACCGCTGCCTGAACAACATAACAAAGAAGGACGTCTACCCCCTCTCCCGCATCAACGACACACTGGACCGACTCTGCAACGCCAAGTATTTCACATCGATGGACCGCACGAGCGGCTACTGGCAAATTGAGGATGAAAGAGATCGCGAGAAGACGGCATTCATGACTCCGGATGGGCTCTTCGAGTTCAGGGTGATGCCATTTGGTCTCTGTTCCGCACCAGCGACGGTTCTTCGAGTAACGGATACAGTACTGCCAGGCCTGTAGTGGAAAATTTGTCTAGTATATTTAGATGACGTCGTTGTCTTCGCCTCGAACTTCGAAGATCACCTCAAAAGACTTCGAACAGTACTAGACGCCATCAGGTCGTCTGGCCTAACCTTGAGAGAAGTGCCACTTTGTCTATGAAGAGCTGCTGTTTCTAGTCCATATCGTTAGCAAGAAGGAGTACGCCCAGACCCGCAGAAACAAAGATGCTATTGAACAGTTTCCACCCCGGCCGATAAAAAAGCAGTCGCAGATTTCTCGCACGTGCGCGTATTACCGACGATTTGTGAAAAACGTGTCGCGCATCGCCGAGCCCCTGACGAAACTGACGAAGACAGACGTGTCATTTGAATGGAAAGGCCCGCAAGTAGAAGCGTTCAAAGAACTTCAGCGTCGTTTACAGTCCCCACCGACCCTCACGCATTTTGTTGAAACCACCGATACTGAAGTTCATGCCGACGCAAGCAGCGTGAGCCTAGGCGCCGTCGCTGTTCAAAGAAGCGACGGGCTGGAGAAAGTCAGCGTATACGCTAGCCGTTCCCTTTCCAAAGCCGAGGCTAACTATTCGACGACTGAGGAGTGTCTTGCAATCACGTGGGCTACGTGAAAATTCCGCCGCTACCTGTACGGATGACCGTTCAAGGCTGTCAGCGATCACCACGCGCTGTGATGGCTTGCCAATATGAATGACCCCTCTGGCCGCCTCGCTCGATGAAGTCTGCGCCTCTGGGAGTTTGACGTCACCGCCATTTACAAGTCCGGACGCAAAAATTCTGACGCCGCTTGCCTCTCATGAGCCCGTGTAGATGCGCCAACGCCAGACGACGATGAGGACGCCTTCATAGTACCCATCAGCTCCAGCTCTTTTTCCCAGCAGCAACGCTCGGACCCCGACCTAAAACGCCTTATCGACTACTTAGAAGGCAAATTTTCTTCATTCCCCGCCTCATTCAAGCGAGAACTTTCTTCCTTCTGTGTACAGAACGATGTACTCATGAAGAACTTCGCAGCGAACAAAACCGCCTACCTCTGTGTTGTACCTGTTTGTCTCTGTGAAGTTCTACAGGCTTCACACGACGAGCTGACAGCAGGACATCTCAGGTTCACTCGCACCCTCCGCCGCATTCAAGACAAGTATCACTGGCCCCGACTGTCTGCCGATGTCGCACATTATGTGAAAACCTGCCGAGATTGTCAGCGCCGAAGGACCCCTCCCACCAGACCAGCACGATTTCAAATCTGCCGCCACGCCACTTTATCGCTTTGTTTGCGACGCATGACGCGACTAGATTTACCTAGATTTATCGTAGCCAGGCAGAGCTAATTCTGCGTTGTTCCGGAATGTTGTAGTAACTTTGCACGTTTTATCTGGAAAGTCCGCTATCAGCTTTAAATTGAGTACGGCCGACCGAGACAGGCATTCTGTTCGACGACCGACGACCGCCGAGCACGCTTGTCGCTTCGCCGCCGCCGAGTGATTCAGGGCATTGTGGGCGCAAGACAGCCCAATAGACAGATTTCTTCTAGAATAACGTTTGTCCGTCTTCATCACGCCTTCGAGTACCACCACCACTACGTGACAATATCGAAGGTAGAGGCAACCGCCCCATTGTCACATATAATAAAAAGTCTGAAATAAAAAAAAAATATGAACGAAAAAAAGGTTTGCAGAAGATGACGAGGATGGCGATAAGAATGACGTGGATTAACCGAAAAATAAAGATGTACTCGGTGAGGTGGGAAGAGGTGATTGTGGTGGAGAAGAGAAGAAAAGGACGACAACAAGGATTACGTGAAATAACGCCAAGGCTATAAAAGCGCGATATTGAAGTTCCTACACAAAACACCATGAGGCTGTGTCTGGGCGTGCTAGTGTGTGTGGGCGTGAAGACTCTTCAGGTCTTTTCTTCAGAAGGTCTCCGAAGGCCAACCGTCGCAGACTCCCTTCTTCCTTCTTCGGTGCGGCCGTTCCACGTGTTGGGGTTTTGGCCAGGTGTTTTTTATTGTTGCACCGGTAGCTAGGTGCAATGTCCCCTTAGGCCTAGTGGAATGTCTTTAGCTTCCCCGGGGTGGGGAAGGGGTGGGGGGGGGGGTACCAGCTCCTTGGTTCGCCAGCCGGCCGGCCCAAAGTTTGCCCTTGGATTCTTTCGGTCGAAATGGCGTCATTGACATCCCAGTGGCGCCTGCACCCTTTGGAGACGGGGCCCTAAAATTGAAAAATTTTTAAATGATCCAGGAGCAGCTGAAGGCTGCTACCAGCCGCCACCTGGAAATCTCTGAAGTGCTCTCTTTCGGCCGTAGGGGCATTCTGTGCCGATCCTCGGATGTGCAGTGCGTGTAGGAGCTGCTGCGCTGCACATCCATCGCGTCATTTACAGTAAAGCCTTTTATTCAAGAGCAACTCGCATGTTCAAAAGGGATCATCTGCGGAGTGGACCTATCGGCGTCTCCTCAGGAACTGCTTGACGAATTTCAGGATGCCGGTGTTGGCGTTTTATCAGTTTACCACTGCACCAGAGGTTCAAATGGCTCACGTGTGCTGACAGAGTCTGTGATTGCAACATTTGCAGGATCTTCATGCCCGTTTGAGCTAAAGGTTTGGCCCATAGTGTACCGAGTCGACCCGTTACATCCTCGTCCGTTGCAATGCAGGAATTTCTGGCGCTTTGGTCATAGCAGCAAAACTTGCAAATCTGCGACGCGTTGCCCACTATGCGGGTAGAATCATTCCGCAGACCTCTGCACATCTGAGGGTCCCATTTGCAGTCTCTGTGGCGGCATTCATCCGGCTGATGATGCTGGCTATTTCAAACGTTCAGAAGAGCAGAATGTTCTGGAGATCATTCAGCAGAAACGGTGCTCTAGAGCTGATGCTTATGCACAATTAGACCGGAAGAAGCAATCTTATGCGGGTCTTTCAAGGTCATCTGGTTCTGAGGCAGAGGCGTTGTTGACAAAGTCTCTGGTGTCAGCTGTCGAGAAGGCGCTTGCAGGTGTTGTGGACCGTATGCTGACTACATTCAATGAAGCTCTATCCCAGGTCATCTCATGTCAGGTTGCTCATTCAACTTTTGGCCTTCCCGTTCTATCAACTATTCCTTCCCATAGCCTCTCTGGTGACTCTCCCTTGGCTCCAATTCCTGCTGCGTCCTCCTCTGTGTCTGTACATGGTGCCGGGGAATCAGAGCTGCACACGGGCTCGGGCCGGCCCGAAAGCCTGGACCCGGCCCGACCCGCGGGTCGGGCTCGGGCCATTTGGAGATTCTCTCACTCGGGCTTGGGCCGGGCCCGGGCCAGGCTTTCTATGTCTCGGACGGGCCGGTCGGGCTCCCCGATCCCGACTGCGTACCATATGAGAAAGTATTCTTGTCGTCTCGCATGTAGGTAGAGCAGGAAGTGCAATGTATTTATTCATCAAAAATGGAATCTACTGGGGCGGGAGAAAAGTACAAACGCTAACAAAAAGCAAACGAAAGCTATCGGAGGCTCGGAATGCGTTTTCAGTTCTACCAAGTGCCGACGCTGTGCAAAAGCCGCCGCTTGCAGGCGCCTCCCAGTAAAACGGCTGAGAACGGAAGCGTTTTGGAAGCGAAGTCTGTACGGCGCACGCGGTGTCGCCTTTGCCACACATACAAATTAGCCAAGCGGCGGCGTATAGGGGACTTTTCCAATGAGCAGTGGTATTGCTTGTAGACTGGTCGTTGACCGAAGTCCACAGGAAGCGCGCGTCGTCACTGCCCATGCTAGAAAGGTCACTGTTTTCTTTAAGCAGCACCTTAGAAACGGGTGAACTTTTTCAAAGCGCCGCTCTCGGCACCCAAAAAAGGGGGACGATCGGGTGTTTTGTGGCATTCTTTTGTGTCGGCGTCGCTTTATTGAAGGTCGGGCCGGGCCCGGGCCGGGCCTTAACCCGGCCTAAGGCCGAGTAGGGCCGGGCCGGGCGGACTCAGCCTTCTTTAGCGTCGGGCGGGGCCGCCTGTGGTAGTGTAGGGCCCGGGCCGGGCGCGGGCTCAGAATGGCGGCCCGTGCACAGCTCTACCGGGGATGTTAGCCTTTCTACCGTTTGCACTACGGACGTCGATATGGGGAATCCTTCTCAGAAGCGTCGAGCTGCTTCCTCTCCTTCGAAGTCTGCCCTCCCAAGCAACAAAAGCAAGAAAGGTTCCCCCATTATTCCAATTATATCTGATTTCTTAAAGGAGGCTGTCGAAGCCTCTCTGCTTTTACAGTAACAATGGCGGGGTTAAACGTACTACAGTGGAATTGCCGTTCAGTCGTATCTTCTTTTCACGATTTACAGAACCTTGTCTCACAATTCGACCCAGACATAATTTTACTTCAGGAAACTTGGCTTACTTTTATTAGGTCATTTTCCCTCAAAAAGTTTCGGGTATTCCGAGCCGATCGCAATTGCGGCCGGGGTGGTGGCTTGTTAACATTAATTGCTTCTTAATTTGTTCATCGGGCGCATGTATCACACCAAATTCAAAGACCTGACTGCCAACTGTTGGCCGTTGATATCGCTGATCCACAGTGTGCTCCCCTTACCATTGCTAATATTTAATTTCCTTCAGGTGTCCACAGCGCAGATCATTTAAATGTTCTTTTGCGGTCTAACAATAGATTGGTGACTACTGGTGATTTCAATTCTCATCAGGTAATTTGAGGTTTTCGTACCGATGCATGTGTGCAGTGGTCATGGATGTCGGCAAGGAACGTGCGTTCCTGTAACAGTCCAGGAGTTACTTTCCTGCGTTCCGACTCTCGGCCTGTCATTGACTTAACATTGGCTCTGAATGGGGCGCAGGTTTCTTCGTGGTCTACAGTACTTCCAGGAACCACTTTCCGATATCTTTCTCAATAGCAGCTTCTCCCGTTAGGGCGACTGGTTCTCCACAAAAATTCGTAAACCACACACTTTTCAAAAAACTTGTGGAATCCTCTTTCTCCTCCATTGCATCATTTTTTAACTTGGATCGCGCTAACCAAGTTCTCTATCCCGTCTTAGGGGCCACTGAGCGTTTCGTGTTCACGGTGCAGTCTACGGTCAAAAACAAACAGCTCTCCCTGTGGTGTAAAGATGTCCGTGAGAGAGCATATCGACTTAGAAAAGCTGCCTGGAAAACCCTCTCTCGTAACCAATGCCCGCGGAATTGGATAAATTACAAATTTTTCGCGGCTTCATTTAAAAGGACCATTGGTAAGGCGAAGGAGTAGCGCAATGCGAATTTGGACAGTCATCTGTGAAGCCCTAATTACCGCAAAGCTTTGTACCGATTCATGGAAGGCAAACATAAAACGTTGTCCTCTCATGCTACACAGTCAGTGGTGTTAACACCCGAGGATGCACATAAACAACTTGACCAGATAGCACAAGGCCTTGCTCGGCGCTTTCAAGCGCGTTTGGTGGTTCCGTTCGTACTACGCCCTCCGCGCGCAGACTTCGCTGCGGTTACACCTTTTGATTTATTTGAATTTGTTACTTGCCTCAAACCTGCAACTCGCGGATGCGATGGTATCTCTATCGGTATGTTGAAGTCTCTTGCGGAAGATTTTACCTCAGATGTATTGCATATGGTTAATGTGTCCCTGGAGACAGCTTGGCTCCCTACTGGATGAATAATTGCGAAAATAATCTCACTTTTCAAGGATTCAAAAAATTGTTTGGTAAATGATACCATTCGGCCGATTTTCATCTTGTCTAATTTAGTTAAACTTATTGAACGCATTGTTCACAGCCGCCTTACAGATCACGTTCTTGCAATGCAAGCCTTCAGTGCTTCTTAGATAGGGTTTCTTCGAGGGTGCTCGATTTGGACCGCACATTTAGATTTGGAAAGCAGAATTAAGATTGCAATGGAGAAGAAAGAAGTCGCGGCTTTAGTCACTTTGGATATCGCAAAAGCATATAACAGCGTAGAGCATTCAATACTATTGAACAAGCTTAACGAAATTCAGCCGCCCTTTTACATTCTTGCATGTGTTCAGGAATTCCTAAAAGATCGGCGTTTCTTCTGTTCTGACGGTTCCTTTACTTCTGAGACTTTTTCACAGACTAGGTGTGTACCTCAGGGTTCGGTACTGTCTCCTTTACTTTTTAATATACTTATGCGAGACATACCAAGTCAGGGTGACGTCAAAGTGTATGTGTATGCGGACGACATCGCCTTTATTGCTTCTGCTAGAGACATTAACTCACTTTACCAACTTTTGCAGGCCTACCTCAATGCACTGGAATTATGGCTGGGCAAGTTACATTTCATTCTCAACGTGAACAAGTCTTCCGTTCTGATTTTTCCTCCAGCGTCCACTCTTTATATCTGTCTACAGTATTGTGGCGCCCAAATCCCGCAAGTTGAGTCTTTAAAGTACCTAGGTGTAATTTACGACTCTCATCTAGACTGGCGACCTCATATCAGAAGTATAGTCTTCAAAGGTGAGCGAGCTCTCGGTCGCCTTATGCGAATCAACAATAAGAAATTCGGTATGCGCAGAGGCACTCTCTTATTTCTCTATAAGACTTACGTAAGACAAATTTTGGAGTTTGGTTGCGTTCTGTTCTCCGGTTGCCCTAGATACAAAGAACAGAGAAGCGGAGGCTCCGGAGGGTCAGGGACGCTTCGGCAGGAAGAGAGCGACGCCGGCTACTGCTCCGGTGAGCTCGCGTTCTAAGGCTTCGCTTCGTGGACTTCCTGCCGTTCCTGAGCCCGTTCCGGAGATTCAACGGAGGACGCTACTATCTGCTACGGCCAGGGGTGTCTCCAGTGCTGTTGGCACCTATCCGGGTGGTGTCACCAACGCCAACGTCACGTGCATCACCTCCACGGGCGCCTGGACTGGGAGCTTGTACGACGCAGCCAACGACGCCGCCAGCGACGCCAGCCTGAGCCCGTCGAACGCCATCTAGATGCAGGCTACTGGACCCATGCAACATCGCATCTGCACCGAACCAACCGTGAGCACCACCGCCGACCGCTAACAGTAGAACGCTAGTAGTAGACACTAGTAGCAGTGTTCCCGGGTCGTGTGTATTGATAGTCTGTATTTTGTTAGTTTTGTCTGCTAGCGCTTGTGTCACGTAGGGTGTATTAAATGTGCGTCTGTGTGGGTACACCTGTCACCTAGTTTATTCTTTCGGTCCGAGTGTTCTCTAGGGAAATCCGTGACAGCCATACTTCCTGGTCACGCCGAGCAGCTTCTTTTTCACCAAAAATGTCGTCGGGCCCACCGCAGAGGAGCCAGTGGCTTTTTCTTTTACATGTGTCGTATCTTCAGACCACTGACCGCCAGTCTGCCTGTTCTGGATCTCGATGCAAGGCCCGCCTCCCGGGAGTTATCCCGGGAGTGTTATCCCGGGAGTGTGAAGAGCGAACCATTGTGCAGCTGTTCTCTGAAGAACTTGACAAAACCAGACGCACACTTTGGCTGCCATTACCCGCACTTCCGGCAGATGTGAGGCACTTCGGCTGGCTGCTCGGCTAGCTGGTCCTTCCCACAGGAGACCACACTGAAGAGTGGGGCATGGCACTCTATGCCCCGTGCCCACAATGTGGTCTGGTTGAATCGCTGTAGCGTGTGATGCTCGAGTATGTGGTATCGCTAATCTGTTTGGCTTCTCGTGTCACGCATGTCTGCAACGCGCCAAACCACCTGCATGCACGCAGTTGTTGGCGTGGGGTGCTTGTTAATATGTTGTTGAGTGTTGGCGCCTTTGTTTTGTGGCGACAGCGCGGTGCGGCACCGTTGGCAAAGGTGAGTGTTTCCGCTGTTTCAACGCTTATTTGAGCCCGCGAGTATGAGCTCAGAGCCATTAGTGAAGCCGAGTTTCGACGCAGATGGTCAAAATACCTCATGGTCCTGCATGACGGTCGCATGTCGGCATTATTGCTCTCATATTGCCAGGTTATCTGTCGCGGCATTCTACGTGTTATATGTGCCATGCTGCAATCGCTCTGCGTGAGATAGTTTTGTGCGTAGTGCGAGGCTCACAATCACTGTACACGTCGCGTAGAGACCTCTCCTGTGCTTGGACGCACGCTAGGGGGCGTTTGCTCTTTCGTAGTGCTCGGCGCTGAGCACATCCGAGCGCTGTCTCGTGCACGCTATTTTCAAGTACACTAACAAGTTATCTATGTATTTCGCGGCACACTTTGTTTCTGCCGCTGCGGTGGCTCTGTGGTTATGGCGCTCGGCTACTGACCCCAAAAACGCGAGTTCGCTCCCAGACGAGGCAGTCGCATTTCAATGAACGCGTCATGCTAGAGACCCATGCACTGTGTGATGTCAGTGCACATTAAAGAACCCCAGGTGGTCTAAATTTTCTGAGCCCTGAACTACAGCCTCCCTCATTACTTGATTAGCTTTGGGGCGTTAGAGGCCTATAAAATATACCTCTTTTTCTTTCATGACCTCAAGTTTCTGAAGTAACACTGTGTGCTGGTTTCAGAAAACTTCCCTTTAATACACCGCAATCACTTTTGGTCGGGTGGTTGGGGTTCACATTGTAAACATGACGGTTATCTCTAAACGTGTTTTAGAAGTCCCTACGCAAGAGCCGGCGCAAACTGAACGCTATTCCTCTCAACTGACACCTCTGTACCGTCTTCCTCCACTTTCAGCTTTACTATTCCACATTTCTCTCTTCCACCGCTGCCCCCGCTTCTGCTTTTTTGTTTGGTTCTCGTCCTTGCTTTGTTATCGGCCTACTTTCCTACTTTGCAGTGATCACCACTTTCCTATAGCTCGAACGGTTACGCCAATGACTACGGCCAAGCGCGAGCCTGGCGTGGGCCCTTAATAGCTGCGTTCCAAATGCTGACAACGTGACGAAGGGCTTTTAATTCGCAACAATGTCTTCTATGTCTGATTTCTCATAGCTCAAGACGATAAAGCAACATTGCCTTGATGCTATTATTTAGCTGATGCAGGAGGACTGACGTGATGCACGCAGTGGGCATCAAACAGACCTGGCGACACAAAGGAAAAGACTACATGTCATAAACAAAACCTTTTAACTTAAGCCCATATCTATACAGAATCCTTAGCAGCCATAAAGCAATTGAAAAGAGCGACAAAGACATTATGTGCAACTCAGGAGATCCATGGACTCAATAAGAAAACAAGGATACGCATCCATCTACACTCCACGACACGCTTTGGGACGTAAAATCCTCATAAACCACACTAAACCAAACTCAAACCAAACCAAACGAGATGATGCAGAGAGGGCTAAAGCAGGGAAAAGCAGACAAACTTAAGCACCCAGTTCCGAACAATAATGCATCCCCCACCAGGCTTCCTTTTGACGCCCGCTCCGCTCTCCCCATCTTAGCATCCTCCTTAACGAAAAGTACTTACACGTGCCCGCATTCCCCCGTGCACTTTCTCCCTGCATCACAACCAATCGAGATTGTAGGAGGCATTCCTTAGAAGGATCGGGACTATGGCGGCCCTTACCCTGTCGGTCACGTGATGATGGGGCTCTGAAGAATACGCTGGACCCACAACGTGCCCAAGGTGTTTCGCACCGGCTGCAGAGGTGGATATTCACCACCTGCTGTGGACTTGTGCAGGGACAACGGCTTCAAGGACACTAATTTTATATTAAGTGGGACTAACGGCGACTAAAGAGGAGGATTTCTTCAAGTGGCTTACCGACAACAAAAAGGGCAGGAGGCTTCTCCGGTTCCTGCATGAAATCGCCTGATATGATTTCCTTTAGTTTACAGCGAACCAAAGTTATGCCTTTATGGAAGGAGTGGGAAAAAAAGTATAGGCCTGATGCTCTGTGGGGGCGTTTTGCTTCGTCTTTGTACCTCAGTGCACGAGCACCCTCGCCAGCAAAAAGCCAAGGACATATCGAAAAGAGAAAGTGACTGGTCGGTAGCAATGTGCGCCCTTCAAAGCAAACTTTTAGAATGCAGCTGCCGATTCGAGCAAAATTCATTAAACGTCAAAAGGAGGCACTGCTGAAGAAGAAATTTTGCTTGCTAAGTAGAATGCTTGAAGAAAATACTTACAAAGCATGAAACCTTTCCTTTGGTGCATGGTGGCCTTAATTTCCTACGTGCCTATAAACCCAAAACAACAACTTAAAAAGCAGAATGGTCCCGCTAAACAAGAGAATGAGATTATATCATGTGACGACGAAAGCGATAAGCCAATAGAGATCGCTCGTGACAATAGGCTATGCGCCTGACGGACTCGCGGAATCCTATTAGCAATAATTTTGCCGCAACAGCCGCCTACACGCAAGAGCTACATTTTGAAGCTCAGCCCAAAACAAACTGCTCAAGCATTACTTTTGGGTACGGAAAACCAGCAAATGAAGCAAGCCATGAAGTGCGTCCCGGGAGTCATCATGATGTAACATGTGCAGGCCGTGTCCAATGTTTCGAGTTAGTGAACACTGATTTTCTTTATAATAATTACTGCTGTTTTTCTGCTTCGAAAACGATATGTGGAAACAAACTACTGAAACACAAAAATATTCTGTACTCGTCATTCAGATTAGTCCTCAGGAAATAAAAGAAAAATTACATAACCATGTTGCTTAAATCATGGCATCGCCAGAGAGATAGCGTAAACACTATACATTTTCTTAAATATTTAAATCTACCACCCAGGCTCAGCGCATATTTCTTTCGGCTTCTCAGTCGGAGTACACAGGTTCGAACACGTCTGCGATGGCCACGTTTCGATGGAGGCGAAATGCAAAATGCGGCCGTATTCTGTGCGATGTCAGTAGACGCCAATGTTGTCCACATTAAAAAAAAATAGCGAAAAAATTGAAATTGAAATTACTGAGTCTGGAACGTAACTGATTATAGGGGTGAAAACAGCCCCAGCGGCGTCTCACCCATAACCCTCCCTACCTCTTCCACTTGGAAAGACGCCCTGTCAAGCAAGCGGCCGACCGACCTCTGCTAGCTCATCTTGCGTACCGAGAGAATAGCGGTGGCAAACGGGGTCTTAGACTGAGAGCTTCTTGAAACTGCTGTGACCTGCACGAACCCACAAGACCAGCGACAGGTGTTTGGCGGGCACGCAGGACCGCGGCGGAACATGGCACACAGGACTGAGGGCTCCACTCCTGACGACGAGATTATAATGCTTGATTATAATAATGTTTGTGTATTATCTTCTTGTGTCGCTCTTAGCACATACTTTCGCATACTTATCAACCAACTGGCCTCGGTATTAGCTTTGCTGACGAGAATATAGTTTTCTTATAAAATTTTTTGCTCCTCTTCCTCCCCCTCCTCGTGAAGAGATCAGCAGCTTCACTGAAAAATCTCATTGTATGTACTGAAGGGAAAGGCGCTCTCCCCATGTTGCTCAGTGAGAGCTTCTCCCTATGTTGCCACTTCTAGTCCTTTGAACCATACCTGACTGAAGTTTAAATTCAGCAAGATTTGGATTTGTTACTACGGATGGACACCTTCCGCACCGGCTCGCAGTTGCACACATAGGCTGGCTGCCGGGGCTGGCATGCATGTTGTATTGTACCACATTACAAGGCGACCTGCTCCTGACGAGCTACTCTAGCGTGCCAGGGTTAATTTTTTTACTGCTGATTTGTTCACTTAACTGCCACTGCCCTCTCTGACGCTGCAGAGTATTCCTGCCAGTGACTCCACCACACACCGCCGTGATGCTGCCTGCTAACGACGTTTTCGGTGATTGTGGTAGGTTGTGGTCACGTGTTTCACATGTTTTAATGCTGAGGGCTGTAGTCAACGTACTCGGAACCTGTGCAGCAGCTTGCAATATCCTTAACTAGCCTTGTTGAAATTGATTTTTTTGGTGATGACCTCCAATCTAAGCCAAACCCCGGTACAGTAATGCAAACTTTTTTCACGAGTTTCCTTTGACTGTCACGCCTAACCGGCGGCTTAATGGGATGCTTGAGAAGCAGACAGTGAGCCAGAAACTTAAACTTCTTGAGTCACGTGACTCCCACGAGGGCGGCTACCAGTGGCGCGGTTTGAATGCGCACGCTCCTTTCTCAACCCATGCAGCGATGAATGGCGAGCACCTGGCTCAGGCATGGCTTGTACCCTTTTGAAGAACCCACTGCAGCATGAGTCACTGGAATGCCGAAGAGGTATACTAGTGGCCAAAGCATCCGGCTCGCATTCGGGAAGTGCTCGGATTGGTCGCCACTGCCGCCGAGTACCCACCGGTTTTCAAATGGGTACAAGGTTTGCCCTTGTGCGGTGCTCGGCTCTTCCGGAGTGAACTGCTTGGGACATAGGTGTTAGGCTCATCCACAGTGACTGAAAAAAATCTGATAACGTTAGTTCGCTCCGTGGAATGAAGGCGCGACCATGAATACACTGTGCCTAACTATATTTTTAAAACAAAATATCCAGTTATTACCTTTGTCGTTTCTTTCCGAATATCTATGGGTACTAGCTACAAACAAAGTAGATTAACCACGGAAGCATTTTAAATTTCCCTTCCTCGAAACTTAATAGCGCAGGGCAAGCTCACTCTGCCGGAAACATACGCTTGTTTGGCGGACAGTCATTTCTCTTTTCTATATTTTTGGTTGCATTGTTAGGCGGTTCTAGAAAAGAACCTTAAAAACGCCGGTCGCCGTAGCTGGTTTGTCATCATCAGCCTGACTACATGACAAAAGCCTCCCCCAAATCTCTCCGAACAGTCTCCTTCTGTGTTAGCCGCGGCCACTATACCCCCGCATACTGTGCAATCGGGAACTTACTTCATTATTTGCTTATACTGAAAAAAAAAATAAAGCGCATTGTGTATGTTTGTCCTCTTCTTTGTTGTGCTGCTGTTTTTTGCACGATTGCCGCGCATGTGGTCGGCGACATAATTTTCCTTTTAACTCTACGAAACACTTGCAGTAAGGCTGGTTTTTACAGAATCTTTGCTTTCTGCTCCTTCTTGAGCTATATATCCCTGCTTACGCACACTGTGTGGAAGCCGCCGAGAGTGATGTAGTAGGAGGTAATTTTTGGTGTCATCTGTTTGTTCCTGCAAAGCAGCCACGTGACATTTCTCGGGACGAGGGCTGCCGTGGAAGACGGCGATGACCAAACTATGCACCGGACCTGATAGCACGCTCTGCTTCTTCGCAGCAGGTTCGTTCTGGTTCTGTCGCAAAGGCAACATCCCTGCTTGCACCAGTGTTTGGGATAAGGTTGAGGTGCTGAAATATTTACCGTTAGTTACAACTTGTTTTCAGCAAAAATGTAACTGAGTGCTATTAATAATTTTTTGTAAAAAGTGAATGAATTTTTAATCTTGCACTTTCGAAAAAGGATTCGAATAATTACTAAATTACAAAACATTAATTGATTACAAGTAATCAATTACTGACAGCGCATTATCTAAACTCTGCTGAACGTTAATAATCCCCAGGGGTCGAAATTGTTGCGCAGCCGTTCACTACGGCCCCTATGTGCCTCCTTCGTTCACTCTCACGTTCTTCTCTTCCTTCAGTGCTCAGTTGAGGTGTTCACCAAAAAGTGAGAGAGTTACTGAGAAAATTCCTTCGCTTAAAATCTCGAGTAAATTAAATCCCATACCTAATGAGCACTCTTCCATTAATTCCCTGTTCAAGGTTCAGTCCAAATGTCCCCCTTTTTTATTTTTCCTCCAATAGATGCATAAAAAACGAAAGAATTAAGGATAGAGGGAGCCCGGATCACAAACGCTTGGTTAGGCTTAACGCCAATTCAAGCTAAATGAATAGCGGCTAAATGTTAAAAAAAGGAAGTTAAAGGAAAAATCAGAGCAATACAGAAAAGAAATCTAGAAACACGAAGAAACCTCAGCCACAGCGCAGTCAAGGTCTCACTAACAATCACAGACAGTCAAAGCTCAGAACGCAGGCCACGACCAAAATCAGGGAAGTTAAAACAAAATCGACACAAAACAAGACAAATGTGCAGTCACAAAACAGTCAAGGTAATAGTCACACAGACAAAGCACAGTGTGCAGGCCACGACGAGAGGCACCCATGTTAGGCATGGGTGAGCACGGTCTTCTTTGAGCACGGTCGCAGCTAGATCTACCGTGCACCAGGAGAGTCGCGCAACACATTAAAGATGTCTGAATGCTTGACTACGCTTCTGCCGGCCTCTATTAGGCGAGGTGCACAATACAACCCTGAAAGCAGTAATCACGTTAGGGATTGACGCCATACGTCTATAGTACAGTATGGTCTGGATAATCTTACTCGGTGTGTCACATGCGTAAAGACTCCAATTTCGAAGCCACAATACAAAATCAGCAACAGTCTACGTTATAAAAGGAATGCACGTTTTATGTCGCATGGTTGTTTTTTATTGCTCTAGAAGTTAAATTCAAATTTAAATTGAACCATGAATAAAATGCCCCTCGCAGCACTGTACATCACAAGAGTGTTGAGGCTTCTGAACCTGTGCTTGCATTCTGCCGCTTGCAAAAGCAGTGACTTCTGAATTCTTAGGGTTTACAAATGACAGTAAAATTGTGCATTCTTTTTTTGCTTTTAGATGCCTTCGAACGCACGAGAGGAAGAACACTGAAGGGGACACCTAAGTTCCGCCTTATAGGTTTCACCGAGAGCTTTAATGATAATTGCTCATTCTCTACTTTGCACACATAGATCGCTGGGAGTCCTCATACCACTCTTGGTGCAGTGGTGCAGCGGTTAAGCGATGTGACACTGCCCCGGCATGATGTTTCAAACACAGCCACTAGAGGGACTTGTGAGACTCATGTTGCTCTTTCCGAACCATCTCTTCCTATCAATCAGTAATTTAACTCCCACCTGCCCCGGTGGGCAGTTAGCTTAAAATCCGGTGGGCTGGTTTTGATGACGTCACAAGGTCGCGTGGCCAAGGGTGGCCCACCTTGATTGCTTCTCCGAGGATTTCTCGCTCACGCCGCGACGACAACACCGAGTTTCCTGTTGAAGGGACCCTTAACGCTATCGTGTTTATACAACATACAGAGGGAGATAAAATGCCGCTCCAAACCAGGCATTTTCAAAGGGTGCATCAGTCCGTTCTCAATAGTTCGAACTTGAAAGAAACCGAAAACGTGCCAAAATTAGGAACAGCTTCAGGTACTGCATTTATTAGAAGCTAGGACAATCGTGTGTAAGAAATCTCCAACGCAAACCTCGCTGGTCGATACAGATTTCAGAATATGCCTTCGCTCGGCTATCATTTGCTGCGGCGCTAGCACGATGCCTAGCTGTACAGTGACAGCGGACTTTGTTCTGTGAAGCCACAGCTCTCTCTAGCGGTGCCACTACACTCAGGCTTTGATGTTTAAATTATCACCAGAAGAGGATAACTTATTGGATGTTTGCATGCAGTGAGTGAGTGGCGTAGAAAAAAGAAATGTTGACCATTGTAAACAACAAGATCACATGTTCAGCTGTGCCGAAACAGGTTTGTCAGTTTGAGGGCCGTGAAAACACTGTAGCCATGTTACAGAGGCAGAAATAACAGACGTGGATGGCACCGATGACAAATCATTGTCAGACCGGGTAAAGGAGCTGAAAATAATTTAAGAAACCAAAAGAGCGTTTAGCCGGATTTATGTATATTGAGTGTTCACATATACCACCAAACACCTCATATAGCTTCAAAAAAATTTTCTCTGTTCTGTCTAGTTTTGTCGGCAAAATTCGAGGGTATCTACCTCTTCGTTTCAAAGCATTGCAATATTCCTGCTGTATTTACAATATAGGTCTTACATTGTAGAAACTGCGGCAAGGGAACCCGTTTTAACCCATTTCGTGTCCGCCGTCTCTATAGATCGGTCAGAATAATTCAGAAGTTCATATTAAGCGATTTGAAGTTTTTGGAATTCTAATACACATGTTAGGCGCACTCTTTAACGATTTTTGGCGTTTTCTGCATGGCACACAAGAACAAAGATCCTGCACGCCTGTATTCTATGAACGTAAGTGCCATAACGAGACCACATAGGACGGGAAGGAACATACTCTTGCTTGCATGTTCCTGTGAAATGTTTATCGAAGTTTCCAATTGTGTCTACTGACTTAGAGGTCTGTAGTAGGAAAACCATTCCTTTTATTTCATATGTTTGGCTACTCATGAAGTCTTTGTCACTACAGCCTCGCCAAGTCTGAAATTTTCTCTGTTTTTGGTGCAAGCGCAATGAATACTCCTTCAGCTGGCCACCTGCATTAGCCAAGCAGCAGACGAATTTGCCTTACGCCATCTACCGCACCGGACCCACGAGCACTGAGAGCTCGCCCATTCTCGCGCTGAGGTTAATGAGAACCCCTATGCAACCGAGGAGCCTGATGACGCAAGCACCGAGCGCCGCGAACTCCTCTTCGCGGCCGGCAACCGGGGGGTGTTGAAGAACACTGACTGCAAAAGGCATGACGTGATGACGGAGCCCTAGCGTACCTAAGCATGTTGAGTTTGCATCAAATGGACCGCCGAAAGGAACTTGCGCTTAGGCATATGAAGGGACCTCATATAGATCGTCATGGAACACTATTTTTGCATCGAACAGCTATGCTGGTGTGAGCCGATGTGCCGACTTCCTTGTGACATGTCTCCGTGAATGATGTGCATAAAACCTACTTAATCATCATCATCATCATCATCATCATCATTTATTGACACTTAAAAACTCCTGGGTGGCGGGGCATTACATAAGGGGAGGCGTTACATCACAAGAATACAACAGGTCACAATCAGTGCCATTTACATATACTGGCAGGATATAAAGGGATAATGTACATAAACCCATCAGATAGAGTGGACAGACATATATAGAACGGTAGTAAAACGCAAAGGGAAGTATAATCAAACATCAGGTTTTTAAGTGCGATACCAGCAATTGGCGGAACTTACACGGATCGCGTTCGATGACAATGCATTCGGGTAATGAATTCTATTATTCAACGGAAACAGGCAGAAATGACTTGTTAAATGCGTTAGTGGAGCCGTGTACGCATAGAATGCTTATGAAGTTGATGAGACGGCGCGAAGTTCTGAAGGGCGGAAGCAGAATGGAGTCCCGAAGTGAAGGAAAACAATGGTACAGTTTGTGGAATAAAGACAAACGGGCAATTTTCCGCCGTGCACCAGAGGCTCTATGTCGAGAGACAATTTTATATTTGTAACGCTAGAGTGGGTGTGATAGTCGCATGAAATAAAGCGGGCTGCACGGTTTTGAATAGCTTCTAGGGTGCCAATTAACTAAGCTTGGTGTCGGTTCCAATCAGGGGAGGCATACTCTGCTTTAGTGCGGACGAAAGAATTGTAGGCTAGTTTTCGGATAGAAGGTGGGGAAAAACCGAGGTGCCGTCTGATAAACCCGAGTTATTTCGAAGCATCAGTTGCCAGCTTCGTAATGTGAACGGACCACGTGAGGTTGTTGCTGATAAAAATTCCGAGGTACCGGTATGAAACGACTGCAATGTTTGTTTATTTCAGGCAGACAGGTACAAGAAAAAAAAAGTACACATCTGCCTAAGAAGTTGACAAAAAGGCACGGATGCCCAACGAGTGTCCGCCTCTGAATACACAGAACACATCAGCATAGGGGGTGAAGAGAAAAATAATCTGTTACATGCACTAAAGAGCAGAGAACAATGGTAAAGATAATACGAGCATTGACAAAAAGCGGCCTTGGAGGGTTAACAATATATATATATATATATATATATATATATATATATATATATATATATATATATATATATATATATATATATATATATATATATATATATATATATATATATTCAAAGTTGAAAACGCTTCATTTAGCCATAGATTTATTTTGAGTCGACGTTTCGGACAGAGCCTGTCCTTGAGAAAGGACAGGCTCTGTCCGAAACGTCGACTCAAAATAAATCTATGGCTAAATGAAGCGTTTTCAACTTTGAATGTTTGCCTCTAGCAACCAAATACGTTTATCTTTCTATACTATATATATATATATATATATATATATATATATATATATATATATATATATATATATATATATATATATATATATATATATATATATATATATATATATATATATATATACAGCAGGCATTCAAAGCAACCGGGCATGATTAGGAAGTCAAATTTCTTTTTCAAAATTCAACTTTTTCTGAAGACTGCTAACGAAAATGATTGATTTACTAACGTCGTAAAGGCAGGGTGGCGATTTAAAAAATCTGGTATAACAAATTATTGCTGTTGCATGCCGTAATTAGTTCGTATTTTACGCTTGTTGTAAGTTGTGTACCTTGTGTCATATTGGTGTTCGTTCGGGAGGTATTTTTGAAAAAATTCTCTTTCATTAAGCTTGATTGCGTAGAATATTGTAATTGCTGTTTTCCTGTTAATGAGGTTTCCGATTGTTAATATATTGTTCTTCTTGAAAAGCGGAGTGGAATGACTCACGTAGGGTGCATTATCAATAATGCGTAATATGCGTTTATGTAAAACAAATAACTTATCTATATTTGTTTTTGTCGTCGTTCCCCGAACGGATAAGCAGTATTGAAGGCGTGAATGTAGTAGACTATAATATAGCTGTTTTTTTAAATGTGGAGGTAATAGGTTACTTAGTTTATTTATAATACCGATGGATCTTGCAATACTGGTTTTTATGTTGTCGATATGATTTGACCAGTTCAAATGTTCTTCAAACACAACTCCAAGAAATCTATGAAATGAGCAGCGCTGGATGACTTCTTCATTGTACTTTAATGCTATGGTGTCATCGATACGCCTACCACGAGGCCGAAATATAATGTATTTCGTTTTCTTAGTGTTTAATCCTAATTTGTTTATTCTAAGCCGCTCATACACTTTATTTAGCCAGATATTAGCTTCTCTTTGAACAGCGCATAAATTTTCACCAGAAAAAAAACGTTAGTGTCATCGGCATATAGGATTATGTCTGTAGTAAGAAGCACGTTAATGATATCATTGATGTATAAAAGGAAAAGAAGCGGGCCGAGAATAGACCCTTGTGGTACACCAAATTTGATTTCTCCCCGTGCGGATCGCAAACTAAGAGTTTCTGTGTGCTGTAGCCTGTTAGTTAAGTAACTTTGAACTAGGTTAAGAGCAATTCCCCTTATCTCATATTCATTTAACTTTAGTAATAAGATGTCATGCTTGATGGAGTCAAATGCTTTTTTAAAGTCAAGAAATATTCCTATTGTATGCAGTTTATTTTCAAAGCTGCTTACTATTCTTTCTTTTATGTTTAGCAGCGCCGTTTCCGTACACTGTTGCTTCCGAAACCCATATTGTCTTTCTGTTATAATATTATTTACAGCGCAGAAATTCAGGATACGTTCATTAATCACTTGCTCAACTATTTTAGAAAAAATTGGCAGGATCGAAATTGGTCTGTAGTTGTTAAAGTCATTCCTGTCACCCCCTTTAAATATTACCGATACCTTTGCAATTTTTGATTCATCAGGGAAAATACCAGTAGACAATATGAGATTGCAAATGTATGACAACGGTTTGCTTATGTACACCGCAACTGTTTTTATAGGCTCTGCTGTAATGCCGTCAACACCACAGGCTGCTGAGTTCTTTAATTTGAGCAGTTGGCTACTTACCTCCGTGTCATTTGTAGGTGCGAGAAATAAAGACCTGCTTATACTAGTCGAAATATAAGATCTATAGGTAAGGTTGCAAGTGTTCAACGCACTTGATGATCCGCTCTTTAGAAAATGTTCATTAAACTTATTCGCGAGTGAATCTCCTGTGTATATTGTTCCGTTATCGCTTATTTCAGAAACAGAACTTTCTTTAACGTTAGGAATCAGTTCATTTAATGCTTTCCAGACTTTTTTGGGGTCATTAAGAATATTAGTGAATTTATTCTTATAATACCTTTCGCGTGCTAACTTTATATCTAGGCTCAGTCTATTTCTCACTTTTTTGAATTTTATTAAGTGCTCTGGTTGCCTTGTCTTTATAAAAGTGGCAGTCTTTCTCTTTCTTTTATTCTTCTTAACAGCTCATTGTCGATCCATGGTTTCCTACGTTTCTTATTGCGTTTGGTCTGTCTTAAAGGAAACGCTTCATTATAAAGCTTTCTAATTATTGTAGAAAATTGGCCGAACGCCTTTACAGGATCTGTCAAGTTGTAGATGAAAGACCATTCTATTTTGCTTACTGATCTTACAAAATCTGTAATCGTGCTCTTATTTATCGCTGTGTATGGTGGTCGCGCATCATATTTACCTTGTCTGCGTATTTTTGTTTCAGGTACAAATACAATGGGCTTCTATGGACAAATGGGCTTCTACCGCACGAGGCGGATTTAAGGTTGTTGACGGCGGAACTTGTCGCTGATCCATCAGAGCAACTGTGGTCAAGACCCTTTTCCCAAGCATCTCACCCAGAAGAGCCGAGCACCAGGCCGGGGGAAATATTGTACCCATTAAAAACCGGTGGGTACCCGGCGGCACTGGGGATCGAACCCAGCACCTCCCGAATGCGAGGCGGATGCTCTACCACAAGGCCACCGCTTCGGGTCAAAAAATACAAATATCGGCATATGATCACTTACATCGGATATCAGGGCACCTGATTCTGTACCAGTTGTTTGCGCCGTGAAGCACAAATCAGGCAGGCTTTCAGATGCATTAGTCACTCTGGTCGGAACAGTAATGACATTATCATAGCCAAAGGAAAAAAACACATCCAAAAATGCCCGTGAGAAGGGCCCGAAATAAAGCAGGTTAATATTAAAATCACCCGTGACAATCAGGGATTTACCCAGCTGTGATCAAGCATGCGTTCAATGAACTCTAACAACTTAGAAACAATTCCATAATCAATGGTTCGACGAAAGTTCGTCTGGTCAGGCATTGTGTTAAAGAAAAAAGAATGCGGTCACTGACCATGTCATGAAATTCAAAGACGTTTCGGAACCTCGTACAGGTTCCTTGATCACTGAGCGGTACAAGAAGTTGTCGCGACTTATATACGTAACACGTGGCGCAAGAAGCGTGCGTAGATGGGTGGCATGGTTCCTTGCACCCGGTTCATGGTAGCTGGTGTCGATTGTAGGATTAGAGATTCCATCAGCCGCCGAGATGACACGTTCCTTTCCTTCGCGATGACGGTGGCGTGGTCCCAGTCAATCGTATGAGTATGCTGTGCTTATGTCGTGTCATCCGGCTGGCCACAAGACGTCGGTGGTATCGTCTTTAATAACACGTGCCGTACGCATATGCTCAGATGAAAATTCATTGCAAAACGAGCTGAGGACGATTCACCGAGAACTGACTAATAACGGTGACCCTAGTCGCTTTGTCCACAATATTCAGAAGCGGATCTTGCAGCCGGAAACACAAAGCAACAAGACATTCCAGGCGCGTGCTGCCATTCCTTACGTGCAGGGAATCAGCGAAGCACTATCCCGCGTGTTTGCAAAATATGACGTGCGCATTGCCCACATCCCGACCAGCAAGCTCCGTAACCAGCTCGTGAACGTGAAAGATAAACTGCCGATTGAAGCATTTCCAGGTGTCATCTACCATATCCCATGTGCTGATTGCCCCCAGGTTTACGTTGGCGAAACAGGAAAGTTCTCCAGAAGGCTTAACGACCACAAACGTGACGTCAGAAATAATAATCACACGACGAACGCCATTGCCGAGCATGTGCAAGAGCATACTCTTACGATTGACTAGGACCACGCCACCGTCATCGCGAAGGAAAGGAACGTGTCATCTCGGCGGCTGATGGAATCTCTAATCATACAATCGACACCAGCTACCATGAACCGGGTGCAAGGAACCATGCCACCCATCTACGCACGCTCCTTGCGCCACGTGTTACGTATATAAGTCGCGACAACTTCTTGTACCTCTCAGTGATCAAGGAACCTGTACGAGGTTCCGAAACGTCTTTGAATTTCATGACATGGTCAGTGACCGCATTCCTTTTTCTTTAAAACAATTCCAGTGGGTGGTCTCTACAAAACTACAAATATATTGCTAACACATACAATCATGAGAGATTCATAGTGGTCATGCATAACAGTGAAATCGCGAATGACATGATAGGAAAAGTCCCATTTAACATAGAAGGCTACACCTCCCTCTTTTTTAGTTTTTTCGAGATAGTGAGGCGCACCTGTATCCTGGGAAGTTTACCACATCAGAATGATCCCGAAACCATGTCTCAGATAAAGCCAAAATATCAAATTTGTGGTCTAATTCATCTAGGAGCATGCAGACGGACTCGTGTTTACTTTTTAAGCTTTGGGCCTTCACATGGAACAAAGAAAAGCGGTTGTTTTGACGTAAGGTTGTACTTTCTTTAAAGGAATGCTTATCGTAGTACTTACATCCGTGGTAAGGGGCTATCATTTTCATGGATGAGGAAATAAAAAACTAAAGCTGTTGAATGCCTTTACCTTATGTTATCAAGGTCTTCCATCGTGACAATTCTGATGACCTGAGAGCGGGGAGAACGGCGTACAAACATTTTTTCCTTTCTTATGCCACGCAAACTGATACCCTTTTTCATCAGCTCGTGACTTCATGTGCCAGAAAAGCGTTTTATTCTGCACTGTAAGATTTTCATTCACATAAATGTTCTTCCTTAATTCTTTCAGTTCAGCCTTTTTCTCGGGCCATGCATCTCTTGTTGTACGGGACGTAAACCGAACCAAGACGGGCGGAAACTTTGCCTTCCTATCTATACTAGCATTCACGGTTTCGACGTCTGTCGTTTCAGCTCCTGATTTCAACGGAAGGCGGTGGGCGGCTTCAATGTCTTGTCCAGAGAGATGCGGAAGCTGCAGATCGTCTGCAAGGCGGTTAAGCTTTTCTAGCAGGTTTTCATTTTCATGTAGGGGCAGTCCATGCACTTCTAGATTAAGCCGCCTGCCGTACTGATCAAGGTCGTTAACTTGCTGCCGAAGCTCTTCAATTTCATGATCATTTACTTTGACTTCCAGTTTTTCCACACGTTTGCGTAGTAGACCTGCAATATCTGCATTTTGTTGCTTCATCTGAATGATGACCTCATCATATTTTGAAGACATTTCTTGCTTTGACTGATCGACGCTTGCCACTGTTTCTTTGATTTCTTCAACTGCATCTACCTTAGCCTTCATTTCTAGCAGGAAGGCAAGTTTACGGTGAATCTCAGATATTTCTTCCGCAGGCTAAGTTCAGCTATGTCTTCATCGGTTGTGGAAATTTTACCACTTCGAGCCTTGGCTGTTTTAATCATAATAATTGTTTTTTGGGGGGAAAGGAAATGGCGCAGTATCTGTCTCATATATCGTTGGACACCTGAACCGCGCCGTAAGGAAAGGGATAAAGGAGGCAGTGAAAGAAGAAAGGAAGGAGAGGTGCCGTAGATGGAGGGCTCCGGAATAATTTCGACCACCTGGGGATCTTTAACGTGCACTGACATCGCACAGCACACGGGCGCCTTAGCGTTTTTCCTCCATAAAAACGCAGCAGCCGTGGTCGGGTTCGAACCCGGGAACTCCGGATCAGTAGTCGAGCTGTTTTGCAAGTGACATTTCCAGGATTTTAGGGCAGCCTCTGATTTTTTTTTCGGTGCGCACTAAGCGTTACCCCAGAACAGGTGCCCACATGATAACTGAATTGGCATTCAGAACAAGATAAGCGTTTTTCGCCGTCTGTAAACGAGTTGCTGCGGACAAGGCAGTCAGACATGTATCTAAAGAACAGGAACAAGATCGCTCAGCAGCAGCGGTAGCCACACAGTCGATAAGTACAAGTTAATAAGAACCAACCTGTAACATATGAACGATGAAGGTCAGGCTTAGACGAAACACCAGGAGCAATCGGCACCGCTGCTGCTGAGTGTGTGTGGAAACTGCTGTCGATGTGGGTGCCTTTTGTAGTCGTCTTGACGTAACGTAGTGGTGACGCAGCGATGAACGGTGCAGAGGCGTTGTCTGCTGAGCAACTGGAGCTGGCTGGCGGGAAAGGCAGGGCACGTGCAAGTGACGGGATGAAACCTGTAACATATGAACGATGAAGGTCAGGCTTAGACGAAACGCCAGGAACAATCGGCACCGCTGCTGCTCAACCACCCTTGGGAAAGGGTGGTTGAGTTAAATTAATACGCGTAGCTGACGTTAGTGCGCTTTCGTGTTACCTGCATCTATTTACACTTGGAAACGTTTGGCTGCATTAGCCATGTGGAACACCAGCTTTCAATTCTGCTTAAGTCATTTTGAAGGATTAGCTGGTCTGTTTTCGTGGTTATGCGACGATACAAGACGCAGTCGTCTGCAAAGAGACGAATGGTCGAGGAAATGCCTTCAGGAAGGTCATTTATGAAGATTAAAAATAGAATTCAACCGAGCACCGAGCCCTGTGGGACGCCGGACAAAACCTTGGTTGCAGGCGACAGATCATTATCGATAATAATGTATTGACTACGAGCAGTTAGAAAATAACGCACCCATGTTAAAACCAGAGGATCGGGGCATAAGCAGAAAAGTTTGGCTAGAAGGCACTGATGAGGTACACGATCAAAAGCTTTTGAAGTCCAGGTATATGACATCAGTCTGAATTGACGAATCTAAATTCAGGCTGAGATCAGTAGTGAACGGAAAATGTTGGGTTTCGCATGAATAACCGGATCTGAAACCACGCTCATTGGAAGTAAAGAAGCAGTTGTAATCTAGATGAGAGGCCACGTGTTAATATAAAATGCGCTCTAGTAGCTTGCAGGCAATGCATGTTAAAGGAATCGGACAGAAGTTAGAAGGATCGGCAGCAGTTTGTTTTTTGTTAATAAATGTTCATCTTCTTATTCCTCTGTTATATCTGGGGTACCTCAGGGCACCGCCTTGGACCCCCTTCTTTTTCTCATATATATTAACGATTTGCCTGCTAACATATGTTCTAACATTCGCCTATTCGCTGATGATTGCGTTATTTACGGGCCTATTACTAACAGCGATGACATTTTCCTTCTTCAGTCTGACATTCAGCACGTACTAACCTGGTGTAATACATGGCTAATGCCTTAAATGTGAACTAAACATCTCTGCTATCATTCACCGACGTCATTCACAACCATCTTCAAAATATCTAATCGGGAATGCTGAAATCACTTCAGTATTAACTTACAAGTATTTAGGCATCCATTTGACACCTGATCTAAATTGGTCTTTTCATGTATCTCAGATTACTAACGAGGCAAATCGCGTCCTTGGTTACTTTCGACGAACCCTGCGACTAGCACCCCCATCAGTTAAATCTCTTGCTTACTTAACACTTATCGGTCCCAAATTAGATTATGCATGAGTGATCTGGGACCCTCATCAAAATAACCTTTCCACTACTCTTTAATCTGTACAGAATCGCTCAGCTCGTTTCATTTTTTCAACCTATTCTTATCATGTAAGTGTAACTCAACCAAAACGCAATGCTCATCTCACAACTTTAGCGAACCGCCGAAACATTTCCAGACTGTGTCTGTTTCATAAATTCTACCATCATCCACATCTCAACTCCATTATAAGTCCCGCACATCGCATCTCCAATCGCACAAATCATGGGAAGGCAGTCTACCCTCCCTCTGCCCGCACTTCTGCGCATCTCTCATCATTTTTCGTTCATGCAGCACGGGACTGGAATGACCTGCCAAACGCCATCGTTGATCAGATCGACTCATCGTCATTCAGATTGTCAATAGAAGAAATGTACTGCTGAAATTCCACCCCCTCATGTAATACCCCTTCAATGGGGCCTTTGAGGTAATAATAAAGAAGAAGAAGAAGAAGAAAGTTACGTCCTCTAAAACCGGAACTACCCGACTCATCTTCCGGTCATCTGGAATTGAACATGTAGCAATCGATTGCTCAAATATTATTTGCAAAAACTGGTTTGAGCTATCCATGGTGTATTTCAGTAGCTTTGAACGTATATCATCTGGTCCCGGGACGCTTGAAACCTTAAGCTTATCCATGAGATTTTCAATACCGTTGGCAGTGACAGAGTGACCGTAATAGGCGGCATCTGAGAAAATGGAAGCTTTCGTAAGAGAGAGACATTTAAGGAGGGTTCATTGGAGGGGTAAAAACACGGGGAAAGTATGAGATCATTACCGCACTGCATTGGTGGGATGGAACCACATAACCTTCATTGTAAACCAAGGAGGTAATGCGTGCGACATGTCACCTGGGTTTTAAAGTTTCCAGACTTTT
Source organism: Amblyomma americanum (assembly GCA_030143305.2). Lineage (NCBI taxonomy): Eukaryota > Metazoa > Arthropoda > Arachnida > Ixodida > Ixodidae > Amblyomma > Amblyomma americanum. The sequence goes on from JARKHS020021951.1 coordinate 30,064, forward strand.
TGTGGGTTGGAGTGAATGATGCCTTGTAGATCTCGATGATAAAATTTCTTTTGATTGTCGAAGTAGTTTCGTGTATTCGCCAAAACATGAAAAATCTTCTTCCCACTGTTGTGGGCTGTCCGAATGCTAAGCTACACGGAAGAGGAAGACGAAGGAAGAGGAACACGAAGACGTTGTTCGACGTACTGTCGCCTCAGCTCTGTTTCTTTACCTGATTTTGAATACTTTACCTGGGTTTATTTGAATATTCGAGCATGGCAGGATCTTCAAGGCGCTACTGTCCCTATGGGAAGAGCACGGCTGCTGCGGTGCCGGCAAGCCTAAAAGGACCACGCCAATCTAAGGAGGCTTGCTCGAAAAAGGCGGCTATGGCTTCCCAGGCCGTGGAGCGACCAGAACATGGAGACGACCACTTGTCCAGCGAGACCTCATCGCTTAGTGGGAATGAGTCAACGATCGTGGACGGTGACAAGTCAGTGGCCGATATGGCTGACGTGGACAACGAGGGCTTCAAGTTGGTGAGTCATCACAAGCAGCGAAGGGTGGGGATCCCGGTAGTGGTTGAACCCACAGAAAAAGGGGTTCATTTAAGAGAGAGGAATCCTATCTTACTTTCCGCGGCCATTCAATCACTGCTGGGATCAGCTCCGATTCGTAGTCGGTTTACCGTGCACGGTGCTTTTCAGCTGGATGTCTCGATGGAAGAGCAGATTTACAAGCTCCTGCAGTGCTCTTAGATTGGTGACATCAAAGTCAACGTGCGGATGCCCCATTGCTACATGAAGAACACCTGTGTTATTAAGGGTGTACCAAACTGGTATTCAGATCTCGACCTACTTGATTATTTGAAACCACAAGGTGTTCTGCACGTGAAACGACTCGTGCGTCGTGTGGAGACTCCAGAAAACGAATGGGCTGCGAAACCTACCAACTCTATCATGCTGAAATTCGCTCCCAACTCACAGCACTCCGAAAAAATTGATCTGGGATTCACAAAACACGCAGTTGCCGATTTAACTGAAGCTCATCCACGGTGTTTTAGATGCGAACGGTTTGGACACGTGGCCAAAGTTTGCGCAAAGGATCGACGCTGTAAGCAGTGCGGAGGCGACCACGATTTTAAAACCTGCAAGGCCGATTTTGCTTGTGCCAATTGCGGCGGTGATCATCCAGCGAGTTTCGGAGGCAGCCCCTTCCGTGTGAGCGCTCTGCACCGTTGGGTATCCTTTATTGCTGGTTTCAAAACCAAATCGACTGAGACGCCTTTCCCAGGATTAGACAAGTTCCCAGTTTTGGAGTCTGATGCTGTTGCGTTACGCAACAATGTCCCTAAGATATCTGAGTCGAGCAAGACGCCAATGTCCATTGCGTGCGAGTCGGTTGTTCGACCTCCAGCAAAAAGTGTCCATGTTACTGAGCGACAGGATTACAGCCAGACACGATGGCAAGGGGGACTCTCATATGCACAAGTGACAAAAACCAACTACTGCGGCCAAGAGTGTGTCCACGTCGGCATCTTTTGTTGATGTTGTGAGTGCGTGGCGCAAAATAAGAAGCTCAAAAGTCAAGGTATGTCTGACCTTCATGTTTTGTTTGGGGCCCTGCGTTCACCTGCTCCAGCGATGGCGCGTGGTAATCTTAAGAACTTCCTACAGCTGGTGCTTTCTTTTGAGTCCCTAATTATCACCTTCGCAGCGAACTTCCTTGCGAATTAAAATGGATGGGGCTAAACCTCGTGGAGCTAATATTAACCAAAAAATGCCGTTTATATTGCAATGGAACTGCGCTGGCATTTTAAGTTGGTTAGTCGAACTAAAGCCATTCTTCAAAGAGACTTGTGTTCCAGTATTGGCCCAGCCAGAAGCTGGCCTGCCAAGCTGGAGATGTTTGACTGGATATGTCGCCCATTAAAATTGCAGCATAAAGTCATTTCCTGCCGGAAGTGCCGCACTTAACATAAGAAGGAAAATTTCACATGTTTCTCTAAGCGTTGTCGATCTTTGCACGGAAGACATGTAGGTAGCGGCTGTGAGAATACAGCTCGACTTTTGAACCCTTTCTACTGCAACGGTGTACGTGTTCCCGCGGAAGAATATAGCATTGGATTTGTTTCTATAGCCACTCTGCGACCGCTGCCCAGCTCCTCGAATCATCTGCGGTGGTTTCAACGCCCATCACGCCGTCTGGGGTGCCAGGAACACAGATTCTCATGGACGCAAACCCGTAGACGTTATTGACAGTTTGGACCTGTGTGTTGCTAAAGACGGAAGCCTCACTTTCTTCCGGCCTCGAGCCTCAGCGACAGCTATAGACTTGACACTGCATTAACCTGACGTCTCCGTGAGGTGGTCAAGAGCGCCTGACCGCATGGGAAGTGATCACTGTCCAATTTGTGTGCTTGCTGCCGACTTTCGTATGCGTGATCCTAAAATTAGCAATGTGGTCAACTGGGACAAGTACAGAGAGCACCTAGAACGTGTTTCTGGTGATGTTGTTGACAAAATCATTTCTAGTAAGCTGGCAGCAACTGCGGCGGTCAAGTTACCTGATCATTTTTCGGCCCCGGATTTTGAACTCAGGAACCTTTGCGCAGCGAGAAGGGCGGAGCGCCAACTCATGCGGAAGAAGGACGACAGTGAACTGAAGACGACCTTCAATAGGCTGAATTCTGCCACTAGACGGCACATGAACAAGCTCTACAGGTCGCAATGAGCCTCATTCTGCGCTAGTTTTACTGTGTTCTCACCGATGACGAGAGTGTGGAGAGTTATTGGCAGCCTTGATGGAAAATTTCGCCCTTCGAAGCCATTTTAAGCTCTTGCAATACGCAAAGAAAAACCTATTGCGTGCTTGGCAGAGGAATTTGCAGACGCACTCGTACGTGCTAATTTTGGAATGGATATGTATAAACCACCTGCTTACAACAGGTCTATCATGGACGTCCCGTTCATGCTTCGTGAGCTTCAGACTGCGCTCAGTGACCTGCGGCGCCTTTGGGCACCAGGTCCCGACGGCATCACCAATCAAATGCTGAATAATCTGCGCTTGTAACTCAGGCAGGAGCTCCTGAACTTGATCAGTCGAGTTTGGGAGACTGGCGATGTTCCTCCGTCATTGAAGGTGGCACATGTAGTTCCAGTACTGAAGCCTGGCAAAGAGATGACGCACGTTGCCTTGTATCGCCCTGTGCCATTGACCTCCTTTGTAGCTAAGTTCATAGAGAAGCTAGTAAATGAACGCTTATTGTGGTGGCTTGAGGACAGCAAAGCACTGCCAACATGTATGACAGGATTCCGCCGAGGTCTTAGTGCCCAAGATAGCGTCTTAGACTTGGTGAGTCACATTGAACATCAGAGAGCTATCGGCCTTTCCACCTTAGCCATTTTTCTTGACGTTGCGAAAGCTTACGACAACGTGCTTCAGAGCTCAATTCTAAACAGTTTGCAAGGCATGGGCATACAGTGCCATATGTTAAGATTAGTTTACAAGTTTATAATTGATCGTGCGGTTCGTGTACAGTTAGGGAGTACCTTAAGCACCGAAACCGTTCCATCACGAGGTGTGCCTCAAGTAAGTGTTCTTTCCCTCACGCTCGTTAACGTCGTAATGACTGGCCTTCCCGATTAGTTGTTAAAAATTGCAGGGAAGTGCGTATGTCAATGCATGCTGACGACATCTGTATTTGGATTACTGGCTACCAACAAAAGCAATTAGCCCCGATAGCTCGACAGGCTCTACTTTCGGTACAAGCTTACTTTCAAGGCGCGGGATTGTCTCTATCAGTGGAAAAATTCGCCTTTGTTCTGTTTCCAGATGAAGGATGACGTCAAGCGCGGTTGAAGATAAGACCTCGGTAACTCTCGCATCCGTCAATTCAACCACACGCGTTTTCTGGGCGTCGTTAAAGACTCCTGTCTACAGAGGGGAGAAGCTGTCGACGCGATTGTTTCATCTAAATCTTCGCGTCTCAATGTGATCCGTAGAACCGCACGTGAGCAATGAGGAAACCATCCTTCATCAATGGTCAAACTTCATGAATCGCTGGTGGTCAATCGCATAATGTATCAATTACCTTTAATTTCCCCCTCGGCATCACAGCTTGAACGTCTCGGAGCTGTCCACAGAAAGGGCCTAAGAAGAACCATTGGAATTCGGCAGACGGCTGCAAATAAGGCAGTATTTCATGAGTCTCTATCGAAACCTCTTAGCCTTGTCGCTTCTCAGAGACTACTAATGCATCTTGGCCGCCTAGAAGCGACGGAAGCTGGGCGATCCCTTCCCCAGCGGCTCAGCAAGAGATATGAGTCCAAGGCCTTCTTGGCACTTAATACTCTTAGTTCTTTAGGCCTAATGCCCGATTGCAAAGGAAACAGTTGAAACCCTCTGGTCGTTTCCAACCCTAGACTGTAAGGTCACAATTCCCCATGTGAGCGCAAAGCGCAGCTCTCCTTTGACAGCAACGCGTTCGCTCGTATTTGAACATTTGGAAACAGAGTATGCCCGCCATCTTGAAATTTTCACGAATAATTCTGTGGACAAGGTCAGACAAGCTAGCGCAGCGGCTTTTTACATTTTTTTACTGTAAGTGGTCTGTACGCTTTACTGCTGTTGTATCCTTCACAACGGCCGAAAGGGTTGCTATAAAGGCAGCTTTGCAGAAGTTAGGGTCTTGTCCGGCTCAACCTGTTGTCATCCTAACTGATTAAAACTCTGCCCTTTAGAGGTTAGAGCGCGGATTCCCTACTGATCCCTTGTCTATAAGCACTCTGTGCTTGGTGAAGAATCTGCACAGCAGAGGCTTTACTCTATATTTCCAATGGGTGCCCTCTCACATAGGAGTCAACAGTAATGAGGTGGCAGACAATCTCGCCCATAAAGCTCTCTCAAGGATTCCATCAAAAAAAGTACCTCAAGATGGAAAAAGTCTCTGCAGGAAAACGGTGCTCGATCAGTTCAGTACCCTGTGGAGTGCGTCCCACAAGCCATTTGTGACCAAGGGACTGAGAAGATCCCAGTCGACTCTACTACATCGAATTCGCACGGCCTCTGCTCGCACTCCTGCCTGGATGCATAAGACGGGCATAGCATCTTCTCCACTCTGTTCTTTATGTGGTGTGTGCGGGGATATCGAACATTATATTATGTACTGCCCAGAGTACAACCCGGAAAGGTATGTGATGATCTCTTCCTTCAAGAAGACACGAACCCTTCAGAGTGCAGTTCAGGACAGTGTATACCCGAGTGGAAACCAGACATGCAGAAGGGAGTCTGCACGCCTTTTTTAACATTTCTGTAGGACACTGATCTTATTTCGAAATGGTGACAGCAGGAACGGACTACGGCCTACTGTGAGTGTGTGAGTAGATGGTGTCTTTTGGAGTGGACTACGTTTTAGTGTGAGTGAATGTGTGTATGGTTTGTGGCACTACAGTGAACTATGTTCTACTGTGACAGAATATTTGCATAGATGGTGACTTCCAGAGTGGACTGTGATGTGGACTGTGTGGAGTGATTGTTTGCATAGATGGGGACTGCGGGAGAGAAATGTGTGCTATTATTAGAAACTGTGCGAAGAGCGGGGTAGATGCGACAGATTTTAGGACATTATTAACATAGAAGGGACGCTAGGGTGGAGCAATTGCCGGCAGAATGAGCAACGCCGATCCCACCTGCAGCATTCAACAGCTGCACGGAAAAGGCGTTTCTTTTTCCTTGAAAGTTTTCTGGGTGAATTGGAAAACCATGGTCTGCTTGCGTCGCCTCGGATGCGTACAAGGGGAAGGCATATATTGATTTGTGATATTTTTTAATAGCGACCAATTATCATTACCTTTTCTTGCTGCGGAGCACATACAGAAATGATTGAGGAAGTTGTCTAACTCTCAGATAATAGTTGCTATGTTGGCCTTGTTATAGTCTCGAATATACTTGACTGATGGTCGACGAGTAGCGACGGGCGCAGATAAGTTGAACAATAAAATGCAATGATCGCTGAAGCCAGCAATGCATGATAATGACTGGTTATATTAGGGGTTAGAAGAAAGAACAAGGTCAAGACTATTGTTGAGCCGAGTTTGTACATCAACTTTTTGAGTAAGGTTGAGAGTAAGCACTATATCCAAAAACTGCTTCGATTGGGAGCTATGTGCGGATAAATCTGGCCAGTTAATGTTAGGGAAGTTGAGGTCACCACAAAGTAAATAACTTGCACGGGGTAAACGGGCCTTGAGATCCAGTAGTATTGAATACAGTTCGTCAAGGAATGATGTGTCGCAGTCAGGAGCATGGGAGCATTCAATTAAAATGATTTTATTAGAAGGAAGCCATATCTTTATAGCAACAATTTCATGATTGCTGGTCGACAAAAAGGAGAAAGTTGGCACATTCGATTTCACAAAAACAAGTACACCGCCCCCTCCGCCCCACTCTGTCACCCCTGTAGACCGTAAACAATGATACATCATGCAGAAGCTCGTCATTCGAGACGTGCGAGGTTAGCCGCGATGCTGTAAGTATAGCTATATTTTTACCGCTATCATTTAGGAAGGCTTCTACAGCGTCTTTCTTGGGCGGATAGCTGCGAACATTGACTAGTAGAACGGCTAGTGTCGGTTAATTCGGTGTGAAGTAATTCACTCGTGAGGACTGCGGCGGGGGGCGTGGTGGCGGCCTATAAGCGGCTAATAACTGCTATAATTGCACTTCCACGACAGAATTAGTGTTTGCATTGTATATGAATTGCATGTCGTTCATGACAAGCTTCTCGAATCTCATCTTGAAGTTGGTGCTCCTTCCTTGGGCAACCAGGGACACATGGCTTAAGAAAAAAAACGCCCTGAGGAATGAAACCCCTGCAATTTTCTTTCAAGAAAACTTGACTCGGCATAACAGGGACCTTCTACGGTCGGTAAAGGAAGCAGCAAAAGAAAAAGGCTATAAGTTTGTTTGGTACGTGAACGGTAAGGTCCTTGTTCGAAAGACTGACGTATCTAGTGCAATTCACGTCAGGGATAAGGGAGAGCTGGACGACCTTTAAACGGTGCGTTTTTTTTTGCAACAAAAGAAGGTGGGGGATTTTTACTTGCCTGATGATGTAGATGAAATTGTCGCAACATTTCCCGCATCTCCCTTAAAATGTATCCACATGAACACGCGTTCTGTCAGAAATAAGGTGTCATCCCTTGAGGAGTTATTTACTGGTTTCTCTTTTCAATTTTCGGTTATTATGTTAACAGAGACATGGAGCACTAATGAATGTGATATTTTTAGGTTGCCTGATTATAATACCCACTATCTAAACCGGTCGGACTCTCGAGGGGGCGGAGTGTCATTGCTGATCACAAATGATGTAGAATGTCAGATCATTGATTCTTACACAGTGCTTTCACCAGACTATGAAATGCTGACCCTGTGCACTGCTAGACATGTATTTTCTGTGTGCTATCGACCACCGAATGGTGACTTGCCTGCGTTTCTGCAGTTCTATGATCAGTTCCTGGCTTATGTGGTTCAAAATCATAACTCTAAACCTCTAATAGCTGGTGGAGATTTTAACGTCGACATGAGTGTGAGCAGTCCATCATCAAATGCTTTCAATATGATCATATTATCGAATGGTTTTGCTAACTTAATTGACACACCAACCAGGATTACACCTGAAGGCCAGTCCACTCTGGATTTATTTTTTACCAATTCCTTGGGGCCGAATGTTAAATCTGGAGTTTTGTCATGTTCTATCAGCGATCATTTGCCAGTATTCTTGTGTGTAGAATCAAGCAGGTCAATAAGAAAAAAATCCCCACCAATAATGTACCAACTAATAACAGACACAACACTGAATTCCTTTCGTGACGCCCAGTTGTCAGTGGAATGGGACACGATCGGTAATCTCACAAATGCCAGTGAAGCGTACGATAAGTTTATGGATATACTGACCCAACTATACCACAAGAGTTTCCCGTCAAGAACACGCAAAAAAAGTAAAAGAACACGCAAACCATGGCTTACACCGGAATTACGGAGTGAAATGAAAACGAGGGACAAGTTATATCAGCATTTCCTTCATACGCGATCAGCAGATGATCTTGTCAAATTTAAAAAGCATCGTAATAAGCTAACAAAGAAGTTGCGAAATGCACGATCAGCATATTATTCATCTTTGTTGGATATTGAGTGCCGTCAAAACAGTTTGTTATGGTCAAGGTTGAACACCATCCTTAATCGTGGTCACTCGCATAAGCCTTCATTGAAATTACAAGTTGACGGAAAAGAATTATCCGGTGCAGAACTAGCTGATGCTTTTAACAATTTTTTCACTAGTATCGCTTCTGCTCCCTCTATATCCTCTCATGCTAGCAAAAACGTTTCCACTTATATTAACAACACAGTGTACCTTCAACCCGTAACAGTGGATGAAATCATGCCCGTTATACAAACCTTAAAGAACTCTAGCAGTTGTGACATCGATGGTCTTCAAGTACGCCCAATCAAACATGTAATTGATATTATTGCTCCCATCCTCACCCACATTTTTAATATGTGTTTAGAATCAGCAACTTTCCCAGCGAGAATGCAGTGCGCAAAAGTTACTGTTCTATACAAAAAAGGAGATTGTAATGAGCGGGAAAATTACAGGCCGGTATCTATTTTACCGATCTTTTCAAAGCTGTTTGAAAAAGTCTTGTATTCGAGGATGGCAAATTTCATTGAAAAACATAATCTGTTAACACCACACAAGTTCGGTTTCCGTAAAAACAAATCAGTTGAATTAGCGTTGCTAGAGCAGAAAGAATATATATTAACGGCGTTTGAAAACAAAGCAAAAGTTGTTGGCATTTTCGTGGACTTTTCTAAAGCCTTCGATTTAGTTAACCATAACATTTTGCTGGAAAAATTAAGTAAGTATGGAATACGAGGACAGGCACTAGCTCTTATGAAATCCTACCTATCCAATAGAACTCAAGTTGTGAAAATAGGTGCCTTTACATCGAAAGCTAAAGCTGTTAGTTCTGTAGTGCCGCAGGGAAGTATTTTAGGACCTTTACTTTTTAATCTCTATCTGAATGATATCGTCACTATTAACCCTAAAGCAAAATTTATTATTTATGCAGATGACACTAGTATTTTTTTTGCTGGGAATGATATTAATCTTCTTGTTGAACAATGTAACAGTGCAATGAAATCCTTAGAGGAATGGTCGAGAGTAAATGCAATGAAGGTAAATGAAAGCAAAACAAAAGCGATTATATTCAGGCCGAAAAACAAGCACATACCTCAGCATCACGATATTATAATAAACTCACGATGCATCGCTTTAGTCGAGAATTTCAAATGTCTGGGTGTCACCTTTTCCGCCAATATGTCCTGGGATAATCACGTCAAGCATGTTCTAAGCAAAATAAGTCAAATAACTGGTGTAATAGGTCGTTTAAGGTATATCCTTTCCAAGGTATATCCTTTCAGTCACACTTGAACTATTGTCAATTAGTATGGGGAAACACATCAACTAATATAGAACACATCCACCTGTTACAGAAAAAGTATCTCCGACACACATATAATGCTTCTTATACTGCTTCCACCTCAACTTTTTTTAGCAACTCTGGAGTAATTCCAGCTCACAATCTCTATATATATCGCTTAAGCCATGTATATAAACAAGAAATCCACAGGAATATCAACAATATACGTAACCTATCCCAATTACAAGACAGAACTCCAAGTTAGCTTACAAGACACTTCGAGGATTGGTCAGTACCAATGTCACGTTCAAGTTACGGGAAACAGTGCCTTAAGTACACAATACCAACGCTTTTGAATTATTATAATTCTGTCCGTTTTGACCTCTTCACGGCAACCTACAAGGACCTCCGGCAGATGCATTTGGTTTCTATGTAATATTATCTAGCCTTGCTGTTGCTTTCGTCTGGATTTGTAGAAGTGAGTTCCGCTGTTGTTTTCTGTTCTTTTTGTTTTCTGTTGTTTTCGTCTACGAGTACTAAGTCTGTATCATATTAAATATGTATGTATATGTTTGCATATCAAGAATATGTTACGTGTTGTAGCCACTCTCTGAAAATAAGGGATTGTGGACCCGTCAAGCTGTCCAAGGACAGCTTTTTTTCTACAATCTCCCCATCTGTATTTGATGGCAAATAAAGATTTTTCAAAAAGTGTAAAGCATTTTCCTGGTTGTACACAGACGTTCAGAATAATCATCACAAATAGCATAGGACGAATCTTTGATCTTCAGTCTCACAGACAAAATCCTTACTTTTTCCTTGAAACGCTCAAATTTTGCAATTATTTGGCGATTTCTTCCTGGCTGGAAGTGTCCTAGCCTGTGTGCTCGTTCAATATCAGGACTCAAGATAACGGTGAGCTTTTTTGAGCAAAAAGAAATAACTTGATACTGAGACTCAGGCCACGGTGTAAGAATATATTTAGGTGTTGACACTGGCCGCCCGCCGCGGCGGAGAGCGCGCACAGATTGTGTTCGCCCTCTAGTACATGCGCCGACCGCAGCGGCGCGGGGGCGCTGCGGAGCAGAGGCCCTTCGCTTTCGGTGCGGCAAGCGGCGTGCCCAGAGCCGTATATTCCCTTCTCCGGCGTGCCCTGCTTTAGGTGCCCTTTTAGGCTGCGTTGGTCGATGTTTTGGGCTGAGAGAGTGCATCACAAGCTGTGAACACCACGATCTCAGCTTCCACGTCGTCAGCTTCCATCGTGGACGAGCAAATTTTGCTAGAACTAGCTTTTTGTGTCGCGGTTTGGCACAAGCCGGATTGACAGTTGTGGAAACGCACGTGGTGGCGCGGGCCGACGCCATGGACGGTCGTCGCGGCCTATGTGCATTGTGTCTGTGATCTGTTGTTTGTTGCTGTGACACACCTGTCAACTTCAGCCGGGTCCAGAAGTCTGCTAGACGCAATTATGGGTAAGAAGTGCTTCGTACCCAACTGCAGTTCGGGCTACCGGAGTTGTCCGGATCAAGTTTCACTTTTTAAAGCTCCGTCGGAGCCTGCTCGCTTAGAACTTTGGCGCCGGGCAATTCCCAGAGCAGATAGGATATTGCAACCGAGCGACCACGTCTGCGCGAAGCACTTTCCCGAGCATATGATATCAAAATCGTACTATGCCGAGTTCAATGGCAAGGTACTTTTAAATGTACCGAAGAAGATCCCGGTGCTGTCGGCGAATGCTGTGCCCAGTATTTTTCCCGGGTGTCCGAAATATCTGACAAAACCGACAAGGTCAAGAAAGCCTCCTAGAAAACGACAGTCTACGGCCACGTGTGGCGATCAGTCAAGCAAGCGGCCCGCTCCCGCCGCTGTCGCACTGCCCGTTGGGACGGTCTGTGAAAAACAAAAAGGCACCGATCCATCATCGAGCCCTCAGAAGAAACTGCAGACATGTGAGTGGAGTGATCAAGGAACGTGCCCTTCTCCCACCATGGAACTTGGAGGCACCTCCTCAAGTGCCACCTCCGTCTTCCTTGGCGTTCATGACGTTAAGGTTTGTTCTCTTCTGCACTGCTCCGGGTACTTAATATTCTAGGTGCTTAGTGTTCCCTGTACATAACTTTCTGCTAACCGTATCGGTCCTCCCGGCATGCCATAGATACCTATAGGTGCCCCTGGATAACGAGATACAGTTGCTTGCAATACAGGTTAATAGTAACTGCCCAGCCCAGGACATTAAATAATTTAGCTGTTGTTAACATACAGCATGATTAAGCCCTTAGCTTTTGAAGCAGTCCGCGAAACTTTTGCCTGTAGCTTTTTGGGTTTGGCTGCTTTTGATAGTAGCATATGTTTTATAACAATACCTTAAATCCATTTCCACTGATATAATTTCTCTCATTTTTCGTCAGGACAACCGCACGAGTCCACATCAGGGTGGTCCAGATGGATTGTGTCACGTCCAGACTGAAGCACCATTGGCAGCATGCAGCAGCCTCGGATTAGTCGAGGAAAGTCACGAGGGAGTGTCTGTCAGCGGCCAAGATGAAAAGGAACCGCTCACATTTTCATGTCTCTCGAGTTATGTATCCAGCATTCAACTTCCAGGAACCTCGTGGGCAACACAAGTTGTTGATAGCTTTGGTGTGGAGGCTGTAGTCTTCACGGAAGTGGCTTTGGCGAAGA
>JARKHS020021952.1:0-36901 GCA_030143305.2 Amblyomma americanum
ACCGTTAACTATAAATTAGGTCTGGTTCAAACTACAAACCCAAGACGATCGCCTTCCAAAAGTTGAGAGCTGGCGGTCGAGGTGGGATTAGTAATCAACTGGTCACGATTGCAAATGCAATTATTCCAGTTTTTTAAAAACTAGTTTAAGAAACTACCGACATACTCTGTCAACCAGCGCTGTCAACGATGAAGTTGACGACGCCCGCATGGGGCGTGGAAACAACCACAGCGCGCCGAGCGTAAGAAATGGATAACGGAGCAGATGCATGGAGGACGGACAGCTTTTTTGTGCTCTTGCCGGCCACGTCCTGCCAGACTTCGAGGCGACCGATTAACCGCCCCGCCGGGTCACCAAACTGGGACTGGTGCCATTACGGGTGGCAAAGACCTTGGTGCCCGCCGTTCCATTCCCGGAGTCCTGAAACTAAGGCGTTAGCACGCGTATTCAGCGCCGGCCCTAAGTTCCCAGCAGCTGAGGCCCAATTGGCCAAGACGGTGGTCATACCGTCGACGCACCGGAAGGTGCTAAGAATCTCTTGCTGCGGACCAGCCGCCATTGGAAACTGAACCTGGACACGTTTAACGCTGGAACGTTATCCAGTAAGGATAGCCTAAATGTTTTCTTCGAGGAACTAGAGGGCATTAAATTGGCTGCCATAGGGCTTAGTACGGTCAATTAGGACAGATGAAACGTATGCAGTACTAAGGGGCTCGCATATACTGTGCTATCATTGATTAGAAGACAAACAAGAACTATTTGTGGGATTCCTCATCAAACAGGATATGGCTTGGAACATAGAGGAGTTCTATAGTATTAACGATAATTTGGAAGCTATCGTAATTATGCTAATAAGAGATACAAGCTCTTAATGGTGCATGCCTACGCACCGAAAGCCAGACATGATGACCAGATCAATAAAAGCTAATCGACAATAAACAAAGTAAAATCACAGAACACTGTATTTTGGTGGTCTAAGTCAGCACAGTCGGACTGAACAGATGTTAAGCTGACTTTGAAGAGATGGTCTTTTTATGTCTCCTGTCATTCTTCCACTTCATAATTGGGCAGCGGCAGGGTAAAATAACGCAATACTGGGAGAAACTCTTCCTGTCTAATTTTTAATTGGAAGAGAAAAATAATAACTGCTCTTAGAAAACCACTCTGAGAGTTCTGCAGTGGAGTTCATCCTATTCGCAGGAATAATATATCTTCGTTGCGATTTTAGGCCTTATCTTTATTTCAGGTACTTATTTCTGTCCCTTTCAGAGTCAGTTGGTCCAGTCTATAAAGTAATGAAATAAACTCTTCACAGCATCAATAAATCCGCGCTCTTCCCAAGCACATTAGTTTTCATAGCTGCCAACACTGGTATGCTCAATATTACAGTCCACATCTTGAATAATTCAAACAGCAGAAGCATCAAAAGGAGCAAGAATGCATTCTATCGCCTAGCCCAAGTAAATCTCCCTTCAACTTATGCATTCTTTGTGGATACAGCGCTAGATATTTTCGCATGTTAGGTGTTTTTCTTACGCCACTTTAATCTATGAGTTGCTTTGCGATTTCTATATCCGAACAGTGTATTTTTCAATCTAATTTTAGCCGCCACTTAATGCTGCTATTATCGAATGCTAATGCTTCGGCAGAGACGTACGACTGTCACCTGTGAGATACAAGAATGTTAATATGCGTCAATGGCATTACGTGATTAAGGCGAGTCACGACCTCTGCCATTTGTTTATGAACATGCTTGAGGGGCTTGCTGTCGACTTTGCGAAACTGAAAAGAAAGTGAACGCGCCCCGCAGCTGAGCACACAGATGATGTCGATGTCGAGTGGTTACGATGTGCTGGTAGGGATTGCTGGTGGCAGTGAACACCATCTTTCGGAGAAGAAACCCGAATTTTTTATATTTCGCTTCGGATACGGGGTATCAAGAATGTTTCAAGCAGCTTGGGTTTGTTCGTAAAATACTTTAAAATTCCTCCTAGATGAGAGTGTTTGCGCAAAATATCGCAGATTCATTGCTGCTGAAGAGCGTCCACTCTGTGTATTGTGCGTTCAGTGTGTTTATGTACATTGGCGAACATTTAAATTCTTTGCCTTTAACATAGCCTGATGCCCTTATTTTTATACGACAGGATGTTTTATTCGAGTGCATTGCTTGCCTTTCAAGGCTACAGCGGTGCAAACATGATTTGTTCGTCCCGCAGTTATTAACAGCTCTGTTCTCCGGTTGATGCGCAGCAGTTTAAATGTCTTGGTTAAGACAATCTAGAATAACGATATTTTTTCATAAGTTACACCCTCTATTACGACAAAATTCATGAAAGGAGCGAGCACTGGATAAACGCTAATTTTGCTGGATACAACTTAAAAGTATTAAGCGTAGAAACTGTACTGATGTTTAGTGAAGATGACTCAATCTGTTTTTAGGACTTAATTCTGCACTTTGTAAGCTCGTGGAGCATGACAATCAGAAATGTTCACTTAACATAAACAAATTGTCTAAGTCATTCCTTTATACTTTATAGGTGCCCAAGGACGGAACAGCCCACCTTTCTTTCCATTCATTACCCAGCAACTAAACAGACATTTATGAAACGAAACTGATCCTCGGCGCTGCATATCTACCTTCTGCAGCATGCATAAACGGCCCTGAGATGATTTTTATAAGGTTTATATTTGTATCGTAAATTTTATGACGGCCGTTGGGATTTATCAGCGCTATACAATAAGTTTTTGTTGAAAGAGTCCCTCTTGAGCTGTCCGGTATCATTTCAAAGCGAACATCATTTACTACGCTCAAAATTGCGAGAATTGTGCATAAAATAGAGTAGACCAAGTACTATAATTACGCTGCTATGATGTGTGGATGTATGTGTAGCCAGACACAAGGCAGATGAAGTGTGGAATTGAGTGCATGCACACTTACAATAGTGTTATTTTAACTACAGGTCTCTCACTGTCATCTTGAAACTCCGAAAAATATTTTTTTTTACATCATATATACTCTTCCTCATAATTGCTGAAATAACGTGTTTGTTTTGTTTATCGCATGAACGTGCGTCCACGAAGACTTTGTCAATTTGTCCTTCACTTCGTGATATCAGTCTCTGCTGCCCAATCCAGCAATTTATATAAGAAATACAGGATTTCTCTTCATGCCACACTTTAGCTACAGTAGCAAAATCTGTAGTGGCGACCGTGACCTAAATGAAGCGTCTCGTAGCTCTTGAAATTGCGCGCAGCAGCGCCATCTCATGCCTGACGAGCCCAACTACTTCGGGAGGGCAGCTTCTGCGCGCGCAGCGCACTGGATGGCATTGCTGGGCATGCGGTTGGTGTGGGTGAGGGCGCATGCATGGATGGCAATGGCCGACATAGAGCCGCAGCAAAAGCAATAGAGGGAGCGTGAGGCAACTTTCGTCGAACCATTGATTATGTTAACTACAAATGTGTATTTGTCACCATAAGTTGATTTATAACATATAAAAGAGGTTAATTGTATGAATACACCTTAGATTATTCCAAGTATACTATTTAAATAAAACGTATATTTTCACAATTAAAGTTGAATATCGTGCTGGTTAAAGTTGCACCTTAACATCCAACATCCCTAAAGTCAGTTGCTTTTACATTGGTCTTAACCGAAACCACAGGTTTCAGTTTCACTTGGGAATTTTCTGAAAGCCAAAGGCAGAAGTTTCTCTATTCCTAGTTGCATTTTCTTGATATCCTAATACATATTGTGGCGGACATATTTTTTTTCTGTATTAAAGAGAACATGAACTGTTGTATAAAAACGAAGCAATTAAAGCGAGAAAAAAACACGCCAGACTTGCATTACGGACACACCTTTATAACGTGCACATTCGTGCGGCATTGAAGCACCCGTTAGCAATCAACGAACACAGTGTTCGCCTTTTTTCACCCAAATAAAGTTGTCCTACGTTCCTTAAAAAAATGTTTCATGAAGTTTACCAGCTTTAGAGCAGTGTCTAATGTAAAGCCATTTCCAACCCTTTACTGTGAAGCATGCCGCCACCTTAGCCGTTGCTTCACACAAATGTACACCTCCGTTATTTTCTCTGAATTTGTGTATTAAGAAAACGAAATAGAATCGTAGCCATGTGAAATGTCAAAAAATATTTCCTTCTGGACGGACGGTCAAGAGCTCAGTGCAATGTACGGAATCGCGTCGGATGCACAGGAGCTTGAAAAGATGACATAAATTGTGCACATCTTTGCGAGGTCCGGGTAAAGTTGCGTTTCTCTCAAAAAACATTTAAGATGGCATAAAAGAAGAGCACAAGATCCTTTCAGCTATAGAGAGGTCACTTCGTTCGGGCTAAGCAAAATTTTTGAGCACTGCTTTCAAAATTAGAAATTAGAATGTGTCATCAGAGAGAGCGGCGATACCTTTCTTACTGTACCAGAAATAAAAAGCTTCCAAGGCGAGGCTAACAACAACAGAACGAGTCTAGGAAAAAAATTCGTTAAATATAAGCGTTCACTCTCCAGCCTGGAGCCAGAAACAAAACATAGTGTTTGGAGATGAAGCAAACTATTCTTAAAACCGAAACTGAGCTGTGTCTGAGAAAGGAGCGAAGTACGCTGCAACAGGCATGACCAGAGGCTGAAGTCTGTCAGCAAGAGGCAAGTAAATTCGAAAATAGAGAGACTCATCGCATTGAAATTACGCTGCATCAAGAATTCCAGGGTTTTTCAAACCAACCAGTACGTGCTGCAACACGCCATGGATGATACTAGCTCGATTCGATTTTGCCACCTATTAGTACGATTTCATTGCAGGCAACTAATACATGCTAGGTTGGCATGCTATCGTATTTTGTACCACAATGACCCAAACAATAGTAAATTTCGTCGCTAGTTGCCAAGACATTAACTTTAATTATCTTTAACATTCTTTTGCTTGCGGGCACTAATTTTTTGAATTCATGCTTTGCTGCCACAGCGGCCTGATATGTATTGGGTCGACCTATTGCAAAACTGGACGCTTTTTACCAGTAACAAGCACTAGAGAGTATTCGTGTAGGAATACAGTCAGTGCAATATTCGAATTACAACAGGAGCTTGGCAAAGGCGCTGAGGTATACAAGAATCGGAAGTCCGGCATTAAAAAAATTATTTCTAAGCACAAGCTGTGAATACCTTTACCACTCATGGTTCTGTGTGGGCTTCAAGGAGAAAAAACCCAGGTAAACCAATTTCCTGTGACCTTCACCACTTAAGCTTCACTGTCATAATCGACGCAGACAAATTTCTATCATAAGACTTTCGTTTTTCTTTCATGATTAGTCGGTAACATGCCCGTAAGCAGATGATGAATCGGAGTGGAGTGAGAGACAAAAGTTTTGTGGCCTATGAGATTATAGCGAAGGAAAGATCTAAGGAGCTAAGAAGGTCGTGTTGTGTTGTGTTGCTTGTTAGAAATTATCCTGTAAAATGTGTGTCGAGTGTTTTCACGCCGACTGTGCCTAACAAAATTCAGTGTACACAGCACAACAGTATTGGGCGAACACTGGGCGATCATTGGCAAAAAGTTGCATGAACGGTGGTCCTACATTGGCATTTAGGCTAAGCGCTACCACTTTGACACATTGTCCTCACTTTCAGGCCAGTTTTGGGTTAACGTTCGGCCGATCGAGCGGCCAACGCAGGCCTGGGGTTCGTTCTGCGACATGGCCAGTAAAGGCCTCAGATTAGCTTTTCAGCTTTCGAAAACTGTCATCCAGCTTTCGCAGATTGGTATCCAGCTTTCAATCATTAATAGCCAGCGTTCAAACGCTGGAATCCTGCTTTCGAAATTTGGCACATGCAACATAACCCACTGTCCAATGACTGGAACTGTGCATGTATCATTGAACCTAGCTAATATTCATGAAAAACGATGCCTAAAATTTCAGAAAAAAAGTCCGGTTTATTGCATCGAGTTACAAGGATCACACTTCTAGTGCACGCAGAATGGCTAACGCTGCTACCAGTCATCCTGAGAATTAAAGGAAAGAAGGACCCAAGACCATGGTGGCAGAGGCTCTGGGATAATCATTTATTTTCAAGTTTGCTGCGTGTCGACGATTCGGTTGGACAACGCCGCTCGGCAAGCTGTTGTAGCACAGTTAAAACATCTATAAAGTGCTTAACGGAGCTGTCCTCCTGTGAGCTGATCAGTCATATTTGAAGTGATCGTTGCATTCCTCTTGCGAGGGGATTCTTGAACTCCAGTCAAATTCCTCGCCCAGCTCTTGCGCGATGACCTCACAATGCGTCGAGCCTGCAAAGATAGGCATGTTTTTATGATCAACATAAATATGGCCGTCGCAGGAGAAAGAGAAATGAATAAATAACACTGAATTTTGTTAGGCACAGTCGGCGTGAAAACACTCGACACACATTTTACAGGATAATTTCTAACAAGCAACACAGAATTTTTGCATAAAGTGAAATTTATATTGCATTGTTCCAAATTGGTTATTTTTAATTTAATGAGCCGTTTCGCACATCCAGTGAAGATATTCAATGTGAAAATAACAAATCAATGTGATATTGAAAGGAAATAATGTGTTATTTTGTTTTAATATCATATCTATGTATCTCCAAATTGAGAGCGCATTTTTTATTCAGGTAAATATTGTCACGGTGTTGGTGACAAGAGAGGACCTGTTAGAAGGCAGGGCTCGGCAGCACGTCCTTCAGTTGGCGAGACGGCGAACTTCAACGTCTTTCAAAACGAGAGCACCACGAGCGTCGTCTTCTTTCCGAGCGCCACGAACGCCACCTGGCATTCCTCCCCTCTTAAAAAAAAAAACACGCGCAGAAGAGCGCGCGAACACAAGCACACACACACAAGCACACACAAGCACAATTAATCACACAAGAGAGGCACGAAGATTCTGGGTGGGTCCCCGTGCCAAATACGGCTTCAGGCGCAAAACATGGACGATCTCTGGACGGGGCTTTCGACGGGTTCTCTGCTGGGAAAGTTCAGCGTCCGGTTCTACCTCGTAATTAACGTCGTTGACGCGCCGCAAGACTTTGTAGGGACCGAAATAGCGGCAAATGAGTTTTTCGGACAAACCGCGTCGTCGAACAGGTATCCATACCCAAACCTGGTCGCCGGGATGGTAGGAGACTTGTCTGTGCCGGAGGTTGTATCGCCGCGAGTCTTTGTCTTGTTGCTGGGTGATGTGAATACGGGCTAGCTGACGAGCCTGCTCGGCTTCGTGGGTAAACTCCTCAGCGTCAGCAGAAAGATGGTCATCGGTTGCGCAAGGGAGCATTGCGTCGAGCATCGTCTGAACTTCCCTGCCGTAGAGGAGGCGGAACGGTGTGAAACGGGTCGTCTCTTGAACTGCTGTGTTGTAGGCGAATGTCACGTACGGTACGATCGTATCCCAATTTCTGTGTTGTACATCGACGTACATCGCCAGCATGTCCGCCATAGTCTTATTAAGCCGCTCTGTCAGCCCATTTGCCTGCGGGTGGTAAGCAGTAGTTTTCCGGTGGGTCGTCCCGCTTAGCTGAAAAATTTCGGCCATCATCTGGGAAGTAAATGAGGTTCCTCGGTCGGTAATGACGTAGGTCGGGGCGCCATGCCGAAGTACGATCTGATGCACGAAGAAATCCGCAACCTCGGACGCTGTGCCACGGGGTAAGGCTTTGGCCTCGGCGTATCGAGTGAGGTAGTCTGTGGCAATGATGATGTACCGGTTGCCACCCGAGGACAAAGGGAACGGACCGAGAAGGTCAATGCCGACCTGATCGAATGGGGCGCGTGGTGGTGCAATAGGTTGGAGGAGTCCCGGAGGCTTGGCGGTCGGGGCCTTACGGCGCTGACATTGCCGACAGCTCTGCACATAGCGTTTGACAACAGTGGCGCGTTTGGGCCAGTAGAACAGCTGGCGGATTCTGGAAAGCGTGCGAGAGTATCCTAAATGGCCAGAGGTTGGTTCGTCATGGCACGCAGAAAGTATTTCCTCCTGAAGTGTTGTCGGCACGACGAGGAGATACGCGCGCGAACTGGAACCAGGGTTTTTCTTATAGAGCACGCCTCGTTGCAGGGAAAACGACGACAGGTGTCGAGAAAAACATTTAGGAACGGTGGCTGGCTGGCCTTCCAAATAATCGATGAGGGGTCGTAGCACTGGATCGGCGCGTTGTTGGGTTGAGAAATCAGAAGAATTGATAGCCCCAAGGAAACTGATGTCGTCGTCCGTGTCGGGGGTTGCGAGTTCGACAGGCGCACGAGAGAGGGTGTCGGCGTCTTCATGCTTATGTCCGGACTTATAAACAATGGTGAGGTCAAACTCCTGCAGGCGAAGGCTCCATCGCGCCAGGCGTCCAGACGGGTCACGCAGGTTGGTCAACCAACACAAGGAGTGGTGGTCAGTGACCACTTTGAAAGGGCGTCCATAAAGATAGGGGCGAAATTTCGCAGCAGCCCAAATAATGGCGAGGCATTCTTTTTCTGTCGTCGAATAGTTCATCTCTGCGCGTGACAGAGCGCGGCTTGCATAAGCGATGACTCGTTCAACGCCATCCTGGCGTTGCACGAGAACCGCGCCGAGGCCGATGTTGCTGGCGTCGGTGTGTATCTCAGTGTCACCTCGCTCATCAAAATGGGCAAGAACGGGCGGCGTTTGAAGTCGCAGGCGGAGCTCGGCGAAAGCCATTTCTTGCTCGTGGGACCAAACAAAAGGTGTGGTGTCACGGGTGAGGCGAGTCAGCGGTTCTGCGAGGTCAGCGAAATTTTCGATAAAACGCCGATAGTAACTGCAGAGCCCTAGGAAGCGCCGAACAGCTTTCTTGTCACGTGGCAGTGGAAATTCCGCAACCGCGGCCAGCATGTCGGGGTCGGGCTTCACGCCCGACCCCACACAGCTGCTCCCGTTGGCTGGTTGACAGCGCGGAGTTGACATCGAGGCTCTCGAGGGGAAAAGGAGGCTGCACTGGTTCTGAGGAGAAGCACTCGGAAACATCGGAGATGCGTTCGATAAAGGCTACGGAAGTGCCGCGAAAAAGATGCCGATGCTCGTGCGAAAAATTGGTAGCAAGTACCTGTGACTGGCCACTGTGAAGATGGATCAGACTGCGGGCCACGCACACGCCTTGCGTCAACAGTAATGACAGGTTGGTTTCGGCGATGGCGTCACCGTCTTGAAATGATTCGCACTCAACCGTAATGAAGGCGCTGGTTCGGGGCGGCAGGGTGACTGTGTCCGTAGAAACTCGAAGTGTCTGGCTTGGTCGCGGCGCGTTGGGGAGGGCGACAGCACTCTCAGTTGAAAACGTGACCTTGTTATCGCGTAGGTCAATAATCGCCCCATATTCACGCAGAAAGTCGACACCTAAGATCAGGTCGCGCGAACAGTTATTCAGAACAAGACAGCAGACGACAAATGTGGACTCCCGGATTTGAACTCGGGCGGTGCACATGCCGAGAGGTGCAATCAAATGACCGCCCGCAGTGCGAACGTGTGTGCCAGCCCATGGCGTGAGAACCTTTTTGAGGACGGCGGCGAGCTGGCTGCTTAAAATCGAATAATCAGCACCAGTATCTAATAACGCTCGAACGTGGCGACCATCCAGCATCACAGGTATGTCTAAGGAAAGCCGCTCACGAGATGCAGGCTCCGGAGAGGATGATCGGGCACAGGCGTCGTTGTCTGCAGGCTGTGCCACCGGTAGTTCGTCGGCGTGGCGTGTGCTTTCTAATGGGGTCAGTGCGTCGGAAGTATCGGAGAATGCGGGCGTCTGAATCGGTGAGGCGCCGTCATGTGTCAGTGTCGATGTGTCGAAGCGAACGGGTACTGCGGACCTCGGAACCGTCGAAGCGTCGTTATGTCGAGGGAGTGTCGCTGTGTCGGAGTGAATGGTGACCGCGGACTTCGGAACCCGCGAGGCGTCGGCATGTCGTGCCCGCGGCGATGGGGGGTCCCCCTCAGAACGACGTCCAGCGAGCCCACCCCCTAAGGTCGCTGGTTGCAGTTTTCCCGCCGTGGGCTGGGCGACCGGCCTTGCGCCGCCCGGGAAAAACTCGCGGTAGAAGGTGAAGGACGACTCCCGGGCGATGGGGATCGAGCCCGCTGGCGACGAGACTGTTGCCAACGTTGGTCTTCAAGAAAATCCGCGACGGCCCTGGGTCGTTCGCCATAGCGGGGTCGAGGAAAATCGGGGGGAAACCCTTCGAGGCCCAGACGGCGGTAGGGGCAGTGCCGATACAGGTGACCTGGTTCCCCGCAGTGAAAGCATAGGGGGCGTCTGTCGGATGTGCGCCACACGTCGGCTTTGCGCGCGGACGGTCGGGGAGCTTCCACGTACTGCAGCACGGGTGCAGACGGCCCCGGCACTTCAGCAGGAGCCGGAACGAAGGACGCCGGTGCTGGAGCAGGGGACTGCAGGGCTTCGGCGTAGGTGAGACGACGGTCAGGCGCGAAAGGAGGAGGGGATGGACGAGCCTCACCGGCAGGTAAGGACGGCCGGAGCACTTGCTGCACCTCCTCGCGGACAAAGGTCGCCATGGAGCTTTGAGCTGTGGTAGGGGCCCCGTACAGCTGCCGGATTTCTTCGTGCACAATCGACCGTATGAGATCGCGTATCCGGGAGCCATCGGTGCCGTGGAACGGTAACTCGCTGGAAACGGAGGCGGCGGATACGGGTCGATCGTACGCGGATGCTCTTTGCTGAAGCACCCTCTCGATCGTGGAAGACTCAGTGAGGAACTCGGCGACAGTCTTCGGAGGGCTGCGGACAAGGCCGGCAAAAAGTTGCTCCTTGACGCCACGCATGAGATGGCGCAGTTTTTTGTCCTCGGGCATTGCAGGGTCCGCGCGTCTGAAAAGGCGCGTCATGTCCTCGACATACGCTGCAACATTTTCATTGGGCAGCTGAACGCGAGATTGCAGAGCGCGTTCTGCCCGTTCGCGACGATCCGAGCTGCCGTATGTGTCTAGGAGCCGACGCCGGAACTCACTCCAAGAGACCAGCTGATCTTCGCGGTTCTCGAACCAAATCCGAGCGCCGTCCTCCAGGCTAAAGTAGACGTTCCGGAGCTGGGCGGCGTCATCCCACTAGTTGAATGCGGCAACGCGCTCGTAGTGCTGCAACCAGTCTTCCACGTCTTCAAAGATGTCGCCGTGGAAGGACTTCGGGATGCGGGGGTTCTGGAGCGTGAAGTAGGGTGTCGACGCCCCAGGCATTGGGATGCTCAAGGCAGGTTGCTCCGTGGACATACCGGATGGAACAGGCTCGGGGGGTAAGCCTCGAATCCGGCGGCGAGTACGGTGAACAGGCGTCGTGACGGGAATTGGACTGGAGCTCCGACTAACGGTTGGGGTACGGGACATGAGATCGATCCGACCTCCACCAGATTTGTCACGGTGTTGGTGACAAGAGAGGACCTGTTAGAAGGCAGGGCTCGGCAGCACGTCCTTCAGTTGGCGAGACGGCGAACTTCAACGTCTTTCAAAACGAGAGCACCACGAGTGTCGTCTTCTTTCCGAGCGCCACGAACGCCACCTGGCAATATGCAGAGGTTGAAGCATCTCTTCTATATGAACGTGAAAACAACAGTTTTGAGCAAAGCTTGTTTTTTTGGATGGGGATAGAAATAAATATGCTAGACGAAAAAAAACTCAGAAGACCTTTATTCTTTTTTGAAATTTACCAGTTTATCAGAGTCGCTTCCAATGGATGCAATACAGATTCGAAACTGACTTGAAGACCACACAAAACATCCGCCTGACAATCCAGATGGATTGCCTTTTTTTTCAATGAGAGATAACTTGGCAAAAGTTTTAACCATAAATTGCGGATTTTCTATTGCACCTGCAAGTGTGTTATCCAAAGAGAAACAACGCGGAAGTAGTACACATCTCCTTACCGACTGGTCTGTAGTGGTACACAAAGCAGTTCCGATTCCTATCCTCCATAAGCTGTACATGACAAACGTATTCTTGAATGCATCGTATGTCAGGTCACTTGAACTCAAACCCGGTGTTCGAGAAAGTTGTGAATGTTTGCTGAATTCATTGCACCAAACACGAAAAATGAAGTTCTTACCATTCGGGCAGATCCGCACTGCGCACGACGTCAAGCCAAACATTTGGCAATAAGATCACGTACTTTGAAGAGTCCTCGTGCTTTGTCTCGTTCTCTTTTCCTGCAGGAAAAAATAAAGCTCCATGTAGCCAAAACAACACTTACTCCCAAAATTACATTTGTTTTCGAACGTATCTCAAGATGAAATATTTTTCGTTTTTTACGAATAAAGTATTGCAGGCCAGGTCCTCTTTCATGCTCTTTCGTCGCGCTCGTTCTTCGGTTGGGCGCCACTGTGCCATGCAAGGCAGGGCTCGTCCAGTCAAGAATGTGTCATGGCGACGCATAGCGCTGTGAGGAGTAACAGGGGACCCGACGATGGTAGGTTAGGGAGAGGTGATGGCGGCAGGGGTTAGAGCCGTTATTTTTTACACAACTTTTGTGGTCGGAAAAAAGTTTCTAGCTGGAGGGGAGAGAAAGAAAGATCTTGGGGGGAGAGGTAAGGGGGGAGCACGAACGGCGCACGGAAAACAGCTAGGAGAAAGCGAGCAAAACAAAGAGCGCATCGTGGCGTAGGGGGTTAGCGTGCTGCCCTGAAAATGGCACGTCTGGGAGATGAGTTGGGGAGATACGGGACTTCAAAAGAACGAGGGGATGGGGGCCGAAACATGTTAAAGAGGTTAGGAATTCTTAGAGAATGAGTCATAAGCAGTTTTGAAGGCAAGGGTTTGGAAAACGTGGAAGCGTCAAAGTATTCTTGCAAAGCATCATGTCCGGCGACCGAAAACTTTGCAGCGAAAAACGTGGAGCTTAGAGATGAATTTCACCAAAACGACTTCAGTTCATGATGCCTTAAAATGATATGATGAAATAACGAAAGCATAAAACAATCAATAAAATGATATGCAAGCAAATTCGCGCACTATCATAGTATTACATACGGAACATGTGGCACACAAGCTAGGTTAACATGCGTCTAACACCATTTGTCAGTAGATTAATTCGCTGGTCGTCGAACAATCTTCCAGCTTTTTGTTGGTGTGGAAGTTTCATGCAAAAAGCTAAAACAAACAAAACCGTGTTGAATTGTGGCTCACAAGTATTTCCGATTCTTTTCATCAATAAAAGTAATGTTCGAAAGCAAAAAAAAAATTATTTTCCGAGCAAATAAATAAAGAAGTCAGCAAGAGCTATGGCCCTCAGTGCAAATTACGCAACTGAACAATAAAATGCCCAAAAAAACAACATTTTGAAACATCACGATCTGCAGAAAGGGAAGGAAAAAGCAAATCGGAAAACACAGGGGAAGTTGCCATCGCAGGGAACGACGTATGGAAGCGCACGAATCTCTTACCGCGTGATCGCGTGCGTTTATGTAGCGGCGGCCTAATATTTCGCGCTTGCGCAACTTATAATTGCAAATTACGAGGCCACTGCTTTGTTTCTGGACCTTGCAAAAATTGCTCACAATGTCGGCTTAGGGAAAGCACTTGCACTAAGTACGCTTGATTTAGGATCTCCTATACGCAGACACCCACTGCGTAGTGTGGCAATGAATTCTCTAGAGTAAAGCAAAAAAGCGCTTTTTCTAATTTAAAAGCTGCATGAAATTAAAGTAATTTAATTTTTTTTTTGAAGGAAGCCCTCCTGGGCTGGTTTTCAGATACTCGTACAAGCAGAGCGTGTAAAAACGCTTTCACATACATAAATTCCATACAAAGAGACGGGTTATTATGCCCATAAATCGTACAAAGGGACAAAGGCAACAGCCGGAGCTCTGTGTGTGCACTTCTCAAAACAAGTATATATATATATATATATATATATATATATATATATATATATATATATATATATATATTTGTGTGTGTGTGTGTTAGAGGCTGCGATTTCACGATTTCAGCCAATTCTCAGCCCAGTTCTTGATGGCGGCTTTTCATCGGCCCCCTAAAGGCCGTATTCGTTGCTATTTGGGTAGCATAATTACTCTGCCTCTCCAACTTCGAAAATTATTTTCGTACATTTATAAGTCCCGACGGGCTAACAGGTTTGGAGACTGCTCTTACCCTGCGCGACTTTTCACTTTTAGGTGGCAGTGTAATGACACTTTCTCCTTGTTGCCACGTTGTCAGCGGAAAGCCACGTGTGAAGAGCTTCCACTACAACGGAAATGTGTTCACGCCATAACACGAAGCGAAAACGAGGTTAAAAAGGCAACCAATGCTCGTGTGTGCTCTTTTTGGCACCAGTTACTGATAGTAACGGATCTATTTTTATCGTCTGCTGGCGTTTCGTGCAGCCTCTACCTGTGTGCTACTTTTTTGTTTTTATACGTAGTAATATTTTAAAGACACAATGTCGAAATCCTGGAATCTAAACCTACCTAATAGTTTCATTACTCGTGTTTTTAAAGAACTATCGTCTAGACTCTAATAAAAGTGGTAAATAAATCTCTTCAAATAACTACCATTCTCGCAGCTAATTAGATACGAATACGCAAACAAAGCATCAGCTCTTGAGCACATACGCTGGGTCTGGAATTGGAATGCATCGCGTCATGAGGCTTATTTCCTATAGCGACCTAGAAATGCCACCGATAATACTCTTGCAAATGGGAGCAGCACGAGGAATTTCGCTCAGGTCAATGGGATAGCCTTGTCCTCTTTTCGAATCACGAGATTGGCAGATCGACAAGGGCACAACGTGTTTTCGTTCAAGACAAACCAAAGTGTCCATCACAACAAGGAATCTGCACGACATGACGAACTCCATTTCCCATGGCGTCCAACACGTCGTTTGTGGTATTTCATATCACTGCAGTAAAAATTACGCTCACCTATGTCTCCTGCAATATATCTCAGCGATGCGATGTTTTTGAAATGTTCGAAAAACAATTTGTTCGACATTTCTGTCTTCCATCTTCTCAGGCATCTATGCCAAGGCCAAACAGCTCGTCACTGTAGTTGTTCTTTGCTAGTTGTTTCGCTTCACACTCGCTCGATAATTCCTCCGCTGCATTTTTCTCGCACTATATAAGCTATAAACGGCAGGCTTCTGATTCATAACTGGTACAACTGGCACAGCTTCTTTCTATCTTACCTGAAGACTATAGAGTGGTAAGTAAAACAATGCCAACCTTCACTGCACATTCACTGTACATTCTGTAGTTTCACAATTCGGAGTTTTATTTCTTACATTTCTCCTATCTGAGATGAATGTTGGGGCTGCGCTAAGGCTGTTGCGTAATTCGGCTTCACAGAGCAACCCCGACGTTTAAAGCTCATTGCTACTCTTCAAAGCTACATTTGGTAAATCTCGCTGCCTGAAAGTGCGACCTCAAAGCAAACAAGCCTACAGCGATATGCCGACAGAGCAGTGCACTATGTGCTGGCACCCAAATTCTGGTCAGGTGAATCTCCCCGCCGGAAAGTTCTCAACATCAGTATTTTGGTAATCGTAGTATTTGATACACTTCAAGCTTGACTGAAAATTTAAAAAAAAGAAACTCCCGTCTACGCCAGGAATTCCTAGCTGCCCACAAGACCGAACCGACCGCGAGGATAATAAATTATCTTTCACTTTAACTCCAAACGCGATGGAAAAATTTTTTTGTAAGAAAGAAAAACCTCAGGAATTGTTGCGAAACTGCTCCTATAGTCCTCCCTCCGCGATTAAAAGAACGAAAGTACCGGTCTGCAGGCCTATTACCAACTGCTGTTCCAAAATATGCCCTCAGACTCAGTAGTGCCTACTGCGCTTGATTTATTACGGTGGGCTGGACCCAGCGGCTCAGCGCCTTAGCAAGGAGCCACGGCTGCAGGTCCCATTAAAAAGGCAACGCCACACCCAGCCCAAAAACATTTTTTCCAAAACTACAGCTCACTGCATGATGACCGCGGTCATTGTTTGCCTCTTAGATTGCTTAATATGCTGTATTTCAGGCACAGGGTTAAGCAGCGTCCTTGCAGTCATCAAGATAACATTTCTTGCAATTAAACACAACACTATATAAAAAAATTCGCACGTTTCTCTGTGGAATAAATTGAAAACCGTACATGCTACTGGGTCTAGAATTCTTGAGTTGTAACCTTTTCAGTTCTTATCTCAGCCTCTATCCTGGTGCATATCCTTTTCATTGAGACTTCAAAGGGGTGCGTTTGTGCGCACTGCAGCCTGTGAGTAGCGCAGATGCTGAAGCCTTTGGTATGGATCGTACGATTTAATATGCGTTCGTTCATTTCATTTATATATCAGCCATGATATGTGTTATGCGAATGGCTTGCAACTGATATTCCCATTACTTTACAAAACCGAACAAATCGCAGGGGCACATGTTGAAACTTTCGAAACTTTGCCTTTCATGTCAGTACATCAGAAAGTTCAGAGTAGAATTAAACCCACGGCCGTTGTCAAAGACACCCTGAAGCAACTATTCCTAATGGCGAGGTTGTATAAAATACTACAAAAGATGAATTACTTCATCATAATCGTCGCGAACGAGTGTACAAGCCTAGGTTATTTTTCCGCACTCTAAGCTACCGACAAATTATTATTTTGTAGTTCAAGCCAACATGTCCAACATCTTTGGAGTCAACCTTCTGGCTTTGGTGGCCACCATGCTGTGTAAGTTTACGAAATTAAAATTTTAGATGTGAAATACGTGGTACTATCACTTTCGCAAGATAGGGGGCACACAATCGTGTAACCGCGGCGAAAATTTCACCGAAGCTTTCTCCAATTACCAGTGCCCGCTGCCGCCGCAGTTACGTTAGCTGCCTTTGGCGAAAACGACACACTTCTGAACAGTAGTCAATGTTGCAGGAGTTTCTAACTCTTTCCCACCCGTCTCTCCTCCTTCTGTCAGCAAACGACCATCATTGCCACAGTCGCGGAAGAAAAGGCCTTAACTGCTCTAGTTTACTCAATCCCATTGCTCAAGCCTATCAGCGTGAAAAAACTTCACAAGGGAAATCGTCAGCTAATTTTTTTTTCTCAAAAAGCGCACCGCTACTGATATATCCTTTCTATATATCGGCGCGGCAGTGAACTACACTCGCATCCAATTAACCAACAAGCTTGAATGCAGATTTCCCTAGCAACCAAATAAAAAAGAAAATTTTTACCACGAAAATACTTCTATAAAGTCGATTATAAACCTATCAGCATATGCGGATTAGAAGATTATCTAGTAAACTGTCGAAAGTTGAAATTATTGAGTGGGGCCCCGATAAGCCTAATCGCAGGACTAATCAGGGTCCTCTCATTAGTTTCAACTTTCGACAGTTTGTTTGATGGCCTTGTATATTAGAAGTGTATATACTGATAGGTTCAAAATCAAAGTTATTGGAAGCAACTGCGTCCTGAAAATTTTCCTATATAACATTGTTCCCAACACAGTCACATTTTCATCGCGGATCATTTCAAATGCATGCATTTCATCCTAAAGGAAGACTCTCATTAAAATTATGACGCAAGTGCGCTCCTATGAACGGCCAGAACACAGCAGCTATGTTTAAAACACGTCCATGCAAACTTCCTTACCATATCTGTGGTCTTTTTTTTTCAGCTCTGCTGACTATGGCACCCAATGGAGCAGAGGCGGCTCCATTCGTTATAGATGCTATCAGCAAGGCTCTGGGGAGGGCGGAAGTTAAGGCTAGCAAGGAATGAATTTCCCCGGTTGCTGAATAAACACGGGCAGTGAACCACATTCATGCTTGCTCATTTCGTAACATACAATGAAAAGAGCAGTCTTCACTGGGAAAAATTGCCTTTTTTTGTCAATAACTATTCTCAAACGCCACTACACAGCTGAACCTCTTGCAGTCTACAACCATCGCTTTGTGATAAAAAAAATATATGTATGTAAAGTGCCAATGGAGGTGGCCAAATTCAAACAGAATGGTATCATGATGGAAACGATGCTCGAACGACCCCTTTGACCAGATGGCAGCAGATACTAATCGCAATCCACATAAAGTGAATGTAAACGCTCGTTATAGGCGGCGCTTACCGTAAGGAGAGTAGTGCAGCGTTCTCAAATAACGGTTTCCTTGTCTTATTCACTACGATAATTGTAGCGCTGGTGGCACAAAGTGAAAACGAAGACGCCACCCGCCGTTTGACACCCTGCAAAATATTCGGCTTCCCTCTTTGGGACGCTGCTCTCTCAGACATCACAGGCGCGTTGTACTTACATAACATCAGGAGAAATGTTCGTCACGATGAGCTCTCGGGTAAGTTTATTCATTGTGAAAACATGATGCGCTTGTCCCGTCCTCTTTTATGTGATTGTCCCTTTTGCGCAGCTCCTCTTTAAGCAATGATGAGAAATCTGCTGATCCCGCAACGGTCTGTAAATATTACGTGTAAGGGAACATCTCTTTGATCGCTGCAAAGCTAGATCTCGTCTCTTCAAATAAGTAATACTTTTATTCTCTTAAAATTGAGATACAAAAATTATACTTTTCGGGCTAACTTGAGCCACAGATGTTAATTTTAAATATTTCATAGATTCTAAACGGGCGAGATTCTGCTTTGGCGCCACTGAGGTTTCCAAATGAGTTTGCTATTAAAAATTTATTCCGTCCAGATTAGCTTCGAAAGCCTCCATACATCCATAATTATTTTATTATGTACAGGACACCCTGCCCGCTTTGAAGCAAAAACTCTCTAGGTTTCTAAATTTTTAAGATAGTTAATTGATTGAATTGATAATTTAATGTTGCTGCTTCCAAGTACCCCTGGTCCAGCACGGCATCTTCAAATGCTGCTGAAGGTATGGTCTTAAAGAACACCCCTCGCCAAATTATCTGCAGAAAAATGTGCATTTCAAATGTCTGTTCCAGAATTGAACTCCTACTTATCTGATATTGCACCCTAGAAGAACTGGTTCCAATTAAGCTATTATACTTATACCAGTGATATTACCCTCCCATCTCGTACACTGCATGACACACTTCCTAGGCCAAGAGACCCCTGCATCATTCACTTTACGTTGACAACTAACCGCACACCACACTCAAATCCCACAATAAAAAGAATCGGAGAGTACAAATTCGGAGGCCCCTCCGTAGCCGTGACACCATGTCTCTCCAAACAGGCCCAGCGTTTCGCCCGCCTTCGTATCCTCGCCTCCCAAGATCGGTACATAGCGCGCTACGATGCCCACCGCAGTCATGTAACTTATAGCCCTGGTGGTTTGGTCTTGTTGCGGCAGCTGGTCTGAAAGCGGGGACTGATACAGAAGCTGCTGTGCCACTACGATGAACCCTATGTTGTTATTGAGAAAATTAGTCAGATCAACTACCGCATAGTGCGTCTCACGGCAAGCTGTCTTCGTTCTGTAAAAACTAAAGTGACCCACGTTGCCCGGCTGAAGCCCTACCATTCACGCGGTGCTTTTTGACTCGCCCTGCGGGCTTCTGCTGCGTAGGGGGAATGTGACGTCCATGAAGAGCGGATGCCTAGTGTATTGAGTACCTAGAAGAGGAGAACGAGGTGGTTGGTTGCGTCCCGTGCCTGTCAAGTCTACACCAGCTGATTTCAGTATATATATATGTATATATACACTAAAAGTGATTTCTGGCAGCTGATTTGGTCAATATAATATAAAATCACCAAAAATTGAAGAAACATAACAGGATTTAATTCACGACGTTTCGGCTGGAGGACCAGCGTGGTCCTCCTGTTATGTTTCTTCAATTTTGGTGAATTTATATATATATATGTGGGTGTGTGTGTGTGTGTGCGTGCGTGCGTGCGTGCGTGCGTGCGTGCGTGCGTGCGTGGTGTGTGTGTGTGTGTGTGTGTGTGTGTGTGTGTGTGTGTGTGTGTGTGTGTGTGTGTGTGTGTGTGTGTGTGCGTGCGTGCGTGCGTGTGTGTGTGTGTGTGTGTGTGTGTGTGTGTGTGCGCGTGTGTGTGTGTATGTGTGTGTGTGTGTGGCCGATCGCCCAGAGTGGGTATGTGCCATCTTTTGATAGGCAAACAACAACAAGAATCACTGGCCGGCCGGTCGTGTTTCTCCTGCGTCCTCCTGTGGATTTATCTCGACGGGTCCGCCGTACCTCTTCATATTTTGGTGGCAGCGATAGGATGGCGCTCATACGAGCCCAGAAACAGGCTGCTGACGCGGCTGAGAACCATGGGCCACCATCGGCTGATGAGGCACAGAGCTCGGCGGAGGCTCGCTGATCTCGGGCGTCCGGACGACCTACCCCTTTCCAAGACGATGGAGGCCGTCTTCGAGCGCTTCGGCACGCGACTGGACCATCTGGAGGCTAGGATTGATGCTTTCGGGCGCGGGGTAAATCATGCTGTGACGACCGACCGGAAGTGCGGCGGGCCGGGGCCTTCCATCAACACCATTGAATTCAATCCCGCGCCCGGCAGGCTGGCCTAGCAGTCCGATCTTGGGGTGCACGGCGCAGGTGCGTCACATCCAGCCTGCCCGCTGGGGATGGCGGAGTAGTTACCTACTTTGGTGGCACTGCCCCTTGGGAGGCTTGCCAGCTCCAGCTGCACACCATCGCGGAGGCGCAGGGGTTGGACGCTCAGACGAAAGCCGTGATGCTCATCACTAAGCTGTGGGGCCGAGCAGTGGAGCTGCTGGCCAACGTTCCCCGGGAGGATTTTGGCCAGTACGACGCCATTGCGGGGCTCCTCGCCGACCATTACGGATCGGGTCAACCCAGGATCCAATACTAGCGCCTGCGTGCTCGCCGGCAGAAGCGGAGGAAACCTGCCAGAACCTCTCGGCAGCTGTCCAGCGGTTGTCGTCTCTGTCACTACCGGATGCGACACCGACCACCGTGGCCCTGGTCGGCACTGATGCTTTTGGGGACGCTATCCGATATCCCGAGGTCAGGCGCCAGGCATTCCTCGGGCGCCCCGAGTCCTTCCACGGCGCAGCTCACGGAGACGACAGGCGTGGCCATCCGGGCGTCACCATTTCCCGCAGGCTGGCGGCCATCCTCGAGCGTATCGATCAGCGCCTGGACCGGCTGTTCGGGCGGCCGGAGAAGAGGGAGCGCGACGTCGAGTATCACTGTATCCACTCTTTCTAAGACGGCGCCAAAGCCTCGGCTCAAATGGACGCCGCGGGCGCGAACGTGGAGATGGGTCAGACGTCGGAAGCCAAGTCAAAGGACGAGAGCAAGACAGAGGATGTAGTCCTGGAGCGAGAACTTGGCGTATGCGGCGATGAGGCAGCGCTGGACCAACCAAGTACGCAAATGGTTGAGGCCATAGATGAGCAAGTGGCAAGGACCAAGCTGGCTGCATGTGGCGACGTGCGTGAGCGTGAGCGGAAGAAGATGATGCATCGGCCGGGAGTTGGAAGCGAACTGGATGCCTGTGACTGTTCCCCTGGCGCACAAGTTGTCCCACAAACGCACATAGTGTCGATGCAGCCTGCTTGAAGGTCGGCGTGGGGTCGGTTGTCCCGTACCATGTTATGCTGTTCGCCTCGCTCACCGGAGTGAACCTAGCCGGTGTGGGACGTTCTTCGGCGACTGCAGAGGCCTTCCCCAAGCTCATAAGTTTTAACGTCAGCGAACAGTCTGACAACTTCATATCTGTGGGCCCACGTTGCATCATCCCAAGTGACCCGGAATCAATGACCAATATTACATCGCCGCCTAAAGACGAGTGGCGCCATTCAGTATACTGCAGTCTGTCGCTCCAAACTGCCGATGTGGAAGACACCCTGCTTACCACGGGAACACAGGAAGAGGCCACGCACGGCCGTTCACCTCAAGAAACAAACACGAGACACAAGAGCCAGTGGGATGAAATTGCTTTTGCAGGCAACTCCATTCAGCTTGCGGGGACGGTGGTAACTGATGAAGTTTCCTCGGCGGAACAAATGGTACGGGACGACAATGGAAAACACATTTTTCATGAGCCACGGCGAGATGATTAGGTGAATGTCTATCCTAGTGTAGACACTCTTGCTATAGATGTGGATGAATGCGCGATCGAACGCGATGAAGACGAAAGCGCAAGACATGCCCAAGGGTGTGACGACCCGGAGGAGAGGAAAGAATAGTTCAGTGGTTGCTGGGAACCTCCGTCTGAACCCGAGCCGGACCACTCGGTGTTGCCGTACGCGGCAGGGCCGCCTACAAGCAGCTCCGTCATCTACCTGCACAGTTCGGTATCAAACGGCACCTGAACGTCATCACCGCGTGATGATGCCTACCGCGAAAAAAGCTTTGCTCCTGAGAACCTGAACCCGGAATTACGAGTGGCTCATCTGGAAATGCTCGATGCCTTTCTCAAGGAGTGCAGCGCCACTACGCAACTACTGCAAAGCGTCGATGCCCTGCTGCACTGCAGTCTGCGACCATTGCCGTGGGACGGCATCACTTGAGACTGGCGTACCCACCGGCTGGCTTACGCGGATTCGACATGGACTGACTTCGGACTTGCATTGGACTTTCTTGGAACGATCCCCCTCTCCCTCGGCGGAAATATGTAACGGGATAGAGCGTCCGGCAGACAGCCTACCATCGCACGAGTGCACTGCATCGACGAAGGCGAGGTGCGGAGGGAGTGCGAGGAGCGAGCGCGAGAGAGAGGGCGATAAAGAATCACCACAAATCGGTAGTGTTTATGCTGTGTCCTCCTGTCTATTTATCTGGACGGGTCCGCCGGCGCGGTACAATATATATATATATATATATATATATATATATATATATATGTGTGTGTGTGTGTGTGTGTGTGTGTGTGTGTGTGTGTGTGTGTGTGTGTGTGTGTGTGTGTGTGTGTGTGTGTGTGTGTGTGTGTGTGTGTGTGTGTGTGTGTGTGTGTGTGTGTGTGTGTGTGTGTGTGTGTGTGTGTGTGTGTGTGTGTGTGTGTGTGTGTGTGTGTGTGTGTGTGTGTGTGTGTGTGTTTATATATATATATATACACTGACCAGTGGAGAAAAGTACTTTGCTACCTTCCACTAGGGGAACGTGGCGAGGTAATGTAGAACTGAAGGAGAGAAGGAAGTTTGAGAATATTGAAATCACTAGGCAAAAGGAATTTTTTCATGAAATAAGGACGTCAGTACAGACAAACATGTGGTACTCCAAAAACAATCACAACCTCAAAGCGCACTTTAGGCTGTCAACAGGCAAGTCTTGGTTACTAACAGGCCCCAAGATTTCCTCTAGTAACAGACGGCAAAAAGTAACAGACGAGTTACAGACAACAAAAAGAAACGTGATTGAAAAAAAAAAGACTGTCTAAGACGAGTCTCTACTGGGTGCTAATGTTGCAGTCGCGGAAACTCTTGATAGGCTGGTTCAAACAATTTTGTCGGAAAGAGTGAATGACTACGAAAAATCTTCTCAATGAAGGACTTGAATTTAAGGAAGATACGGTTCTCCCTGAGAGGCATATCATATGACAATATTTCAGTTACGTTAGGTTTCGGAACAGGGTTTTTGAGATGAACAAGACTGAATTGTGTTGAGAATTGAGCACAT
The DNA here is from genome assembly GCA_030143305.2 of Amblyomma americanum. NCBI lineage: Eukaryota > Metazoa > Arthropoda > Arachnida > Ixodida > Ixodidae > Amblyomma > Amblyomma americanum. The sequence goes on from JARKHS020021952.1 coordinate 23,544, forward strand.
TTATTGGATAGGCGTAATACGGAATCATGTATGAGTCGAGAACTGAGTTTTTGAGGGAACGGAAAGAGTTCAAGACGTAGTACGCTTTTTGATAAGTTGTTGTACTTCACACTTGGAGTAATGAAGCAAACCGCTTTTATTTCTTTCGTGGAGACGTTATCTCACTGAAGACTTTTTGATAGGTTAGACAACAAATGAAACATAAATAATAAATGCGAAACGCAAATTTCAATCATGGAAACTATTTATTTCAAAGCAAGTTAATAACAGTCGTTTTCATACACGTAGCCCTAAACCTGCGAACGAATAATCAACAATAGTAGCCTAGCCGCTACAAGAGCAGCTTACAGATCATACAATTTCTATTGATATAGCATGCAAATATTAAAAAGTTTATTGTTTAGATTGAAATTTTTATATCGTTTTACCTCTTCTATTTAATTTGTACACACAGTGAAGCGACAAATTCCACTGCATTTTCAAGAATCCTTTTTTTCTTGTGTTTAAAGGTGATTTTAAAGTCGATCTAGAACGATACATTGCATTTAAGTGTGCTGCTACTACCAGAACAAAGCATTTCAAACACATAACACCAATAAATTTAAGAACAGTGTTTAAAACACTCATTTTAAGTTCTTAGAATAGATGGGTAGAATACTTTTTATTATTGGATTAAATGTATTTCTAGCCATAATTTATATTATTTACATATACATTCACTTATTCTCACTATGAGCGAATGACGGCATAGTAGCTTCGGGTATATCTGTAAAAAAATTACAAAGCAACAATACACACAATTGCAAGCGAAAATCCTGCTATGAATTATTCTTTGTACATAGTTAAATAGCTCACTACACACCGATCAGCACAAAACGACACAGTTTATAAAAACACGCAAATCTAGTTCTTATCGGCAAATAATATCAACGTTGTTCACGTCACCGCAGTTTTGAAATTACTTGTTGACTTAGTTTATAGAAATTAACACGTGAACTGACAGCTGACAAAGAAATCGAAAGAGCAAAATTGTGAATTGATAACTAAGCGTAAATCAAAATATACATAATTTGATAAGAACGTTTGAAAAGCTTGTGTATCAGAAAAATGAGTGTCTTAAAAACTCTTTTAAATTTAGAATACTTCAAAATGCCTTGTTCTAATGGAAGCAGGACACTGAAATGCAATGTACCTTTCAAGATTGACTTCATAATCGCCGAAAAACAAGAAAAACAATCGGAGCAAATAAAGTTGTATTTTTCTCCTCACTATTCGCATACATAACAGAAAACATTGAAAAATATAAAAATCCCCTCAAAATGAAAAACTGCATGTTATTCCACAAGAAATTGCACGATATTTCAGCTCGTCTTGTAAGAGCTAGGCAAATATTGTTGCTGACTCTTTCGCAGGTTTACAGCTATGTGTATATAAAAAACTGTTATCTTCTTTTGAATTAAATACCATAGATTTTTGAAATTTGCTTTTTGTATTTCAATGTTTTTGTTTCATTTATTATCTAGCCCATAATAAAGCATTCAATGAGGTAGTATCTTGAGAAAAGAACCGACCGCGTTTGGTTTCATTACTCGCAGCGTGCATTTCGAGAACAGATCAAGAAGCGCACCTCTTCCACAGTTTTCGTTCACTCAGAAAGTGTACACTCATCTCATACATGATTCCGCATTACGCTACCTAAAAAATGTGCTTATATCTGCTCAATAGAATCCTTTCTTGTTCATCTCAAAAAACGTGTCTCGAATACCTACCATAACTGAAATGTTAGGTCCTATATTATATAACTCTGAGAAACGTAGCTTTCATGCTTCTTTGAGAAGGCTTCTGTATGGCATTCATGCTATCCGACACAACAATTTCCACCAGCCCATTAGAGTTTCCGCGAAAGCAGCACCAGCACGTAGTACAGCCCGTTTTTGCCAGAACATTTTTTGTTTATTCCCCGTTTCTTTTTGCCATCTGTTACTGAAGTCCATTCGGGGAAAATTTGATCTCTATGAGGAACCATCTCTTAGCTGTTGACAACCTAAACTGCTCTCTCAGGCTCCGAATCTTTTTGGAGTACCACAAGTTTGCCTTTGATGACGCTCCTATTTCATGCACACTTCTTTTTACATACTCCCTTTCATGTTGTCAAACTTCCTTCCCTCCTTCAGACTTACAAGGCTTCACCCCTTTTCCCTCAATGAGAAGTGGCAAGCTACATTTCTCGTCTGGTCTACCTCCGTTTCTCTTAATCCTGTGCGAACATTTTTGTGTGTTGGGCATATTATTATTCACAAGCTTCATTGTATCCGCCTCTGTAACGCCAATTCAGGTTATTATGATAATCGAATAGGAATGATCATATAATACGCTTTTTTAAACAGAATGAAGTCTGAATAGTGTATTTATATATCGATTTAAATATTAGTAAGAATATTCGACGGATATTTCATTCCGTTATATCAGTATTCGATTCATATTCAAATCGATATATAACTACACTATTCGGACTCCATTCGGTTTGGAAAAAAAGTGTCATATGCTCATTCCTATTCAGTTGTCATAATTGCCTGAATTGGCGTTACAGAGGCGCATACAATGAAGCTTTGTTCATGATGAACTTGTAATGCGTTTTTAAGAATGCCTATATCTGTAGATAAAGACTTTACTCTAGCAGGCACAATGTCGCAAATAAATAACTATGGATACAAAACAGCATACCGGACAAACGTTACAAAACCGGCGTTCCACTCGAAAATACTTGGAGTACCTTGCCGGTCAAAATATATCTGCAATACGCCCTATCAAGGAACGCAATTGGGACTCCTGAAGCGGTTGGTAATTCTTGCCCGTGCTATTTTAAAGCATTCGTACAAACGTCAGCTCGCATTATTCCCGACAATCATTACGTGAAAGCACAATAAATTTTCACATGAGATCGCCTTATTCACATTAAACAAGTTGATTTTAGCGGTTATTCATTAATACAAATAACAATGGACAAAAAGATGTTTCTAGCCGTGAATTTTTCATCGAAACCTGAAGCACCTGAGCTGCGGCTATCGGCAATAAAAGGACAGCGAGAGAACACGCAGACCAAAAGAACACTCGGAGCGATAGTGAAAAAGGTTAGGGGCAGGGCGGTAATACAAACTATGTACAGATACAGAGCATGAAAACGCCTTTCCTAGGCCTTCTTCTGAGTGCTGGGCACGGCGATTGCTTTCCGACCGACAGAGATGTATACGCAGTCCCGTAATATACGTGGTATCAATCAGTCCAACCTATGTAGTAGTTTGTAATGTGCAGTTCCATTCATATAGGAGGTTCTTTGCGGCCAATAATTTCGAGCTACGGCGCGCGAATCTGGAGAGAGTCAGGCAGTGAACGAACAACGCCTTTTAAGCGCCGTCGTCGTCCAAACTCTGAGATAATAAATCTGAAGACATCGACACTTTTTAGAAGTAATAAACTCAAAGAGTAATAAGGAATGCTCTATGAGAAAATTTTGGACCATGTTGCGAAGAACACAAATTTAAAACAAAAGAAACCACTCAAACGAATTTGTAAGTGCTCCACATTTTGCCTCAATATGCCCCTCCTATTCTGACTGTTGGGTTTTTTTTTTCTCCACATCGCAGTTGTTAGTGGCATTCATATCGATGTCTGTAGGCGTGAGCGTCATTTGTGTTAGCATTCTTTATTTCGTGAATGTGGTAGCACAGCTCAAAACTTATCAAGAAGCACGTTTCTTATCATAGAGCGCTGATCTATCTCTTTATACTTTCTGAGAAGAGTGAGAATAAAAATTCAATACTTTGGGTTAGAAACCTTGATTTGTGGGCTATATTTTATCTTAACGAGAAAAAGCGAATGCCATTAACCACCCGTATTTAATCAGATCTTCATTCGTTGTTAGCCGTTCCATCCGACGGTCCAAAGCCCTAAGAAAAGCATCCATCATTGAAGAACAAAGACAAAAAAAGGAAAAAAGACAAAACAAAGGCAAAACTGTGTTAACAAGTTCACATCAACCTGTTTTTATTCTTTCTGCTTTATTCCGGCCGTTCATAGTGCACACTTCTGTAATAATCTCGTGTGAACACCGCATTGCTCTTCTTCTCCTTCTTTTACGCACCTCTCATCCCCCTCCCCCAGCGCAGGGTAGCCAACAGGAACATTTTACTGCTTAACCACCCTGCCTTTTCTCTACCACTTCGCTCTCTCTCTCTCGTGTAAATTTTCCTGCAGGATCCACGGCATGCATTTACAGCGAATGACAGCGAAATTTTGCGAAGAGGTGGAAATATTGCATATAGAAGCACTTTCAGAACAATGTTTTTATATAGATATTTATACCGGACATAACCTCTTTCACTCACGGCTGTGCAATGCAATATAAAAAGTTGATATAATGAATCTGACCAAAAGCTGCATGTGGCATTTACGTCATTTGCCATATCACAACGACTTTGATCAATGAAAAAAAACCGCATTGAGTCATGTTGGTTTTTATGAATGAGAGGATAGTTTAATATATTGCGGTACAAAAATGCATACACATGACAGAAGTTTATGATGTCATCTTAGATGCCGAACAGCGAACAAATGAATACCAACGACCAGGTGATAAGCTTTACTGATACATTTAAGTTGCAGTGCTTTTTATGAGATGAAACATAATTGTGTTTATTGACACTTTTAGTCCTTTATGGCTAAAGGTTTAGTTGAATGGGCTTGTTTAAATTACACCTTTTAGTGCCTTGTGTTCCGCCAGTGTTGTAATGTGAGTTGCTCGCCGAGAGAAAGCGGAGAAAAGCAGAGAGGAGCCGTAGTTCAGCGATTATGGTCACTTTAAGACAGACTAGGTGTTTCCGCTAATCAGGGCAGGTGTTTCTACAGCGGCAGTGTGGATTGATGCCCTGAAAAATTTTCGACGCTATTTTCGCCTCGATTTCGGGACGATGCTCTTTATAGGTAGCCGAAATTTAGAGTGAAAATTATATCCGACAAAAAATATTTATATCGTGAAGCTTGCCATTCACGCTGACACGACAACCAGAAGATTCATTGAGAAGAAGCGCGAGACATGTTGGCTTGGCCTGCAAAAGCATATTGTGTTCGGCTGTGTATTCAGCAAAAAAAAATTAAGGTTCCACGATTCTTCCAGAGGAAGGTGATGAAATCACCGTCGTATTATGAAAAGTGTTTTAAAAACCTTACCACCTAAATTGTTGCCCTTTTTCCTGTCTCCAGAGAACAAACAGGCGGATAATTACAGTAATAAGTTTTTGAGTAATAAGTGTGTGCACGTAAACTTCTATTTGGGTTTTATTACGGCTTAAGTGAATTGCCTATAAACGGCATACATATAACATTGAGAAATGCAATGAGTTCCAGTGGCACATGTGGTAATTTAAGTAGTTTAGCCTTTCAATTTACTCCATTAGTGACGAAACTCGATGCGTACAACATTCTACTAGAATCTTCCATCTGTGTTCTTCCTTGAGCCGGGAAACAGCATCAGAATTTAAAATTAATGAATAGTTGATAACTTTCGCTAACACTAGAAAGTTGAATTACAAGGAAAATGATACAGACTATTTCAGCACTGTGGCTGTGAGCGTTTGTTGAATGCTAAATTGTTTTCTCCGGCGGCTCGTATGTTCCTATTAACTATTAGTAACTCGTCTTGTGTAAAATTATGCACGCATCATTAATCGTGTACTTGTGGGTGACTTCAAATTTTAAAGCTTGTAATCAGATTGGACGTATGTCAAACAATTTACGGTATTTCTTGACAAAGAAGTCACATTAAAGAGACTTTTCTACCATTTCTTGTCAGCCTGTTGGTGTGGTGTTATGCAACTGTTTTTTACCTTGTCAAGAAAAGGAAGGTTGTTTTAGGGGGTTTAATGCCCCATGACGACTCAGGCTGAGAAGGAATCCTTACTGGAGGGTACCGGATAAATTCGAGCACCTAAGGTTTTTTTTAGTCCATTAACATCTGGATTATGGAGGGTTTAACGTCACAAAGCAATTCAAGCTTTGAGAGGCGCCGTCATGAAGGGCTCGGGAAATTTTGACCACCTGTGGTTCTTTAACGTGGACTGACATCGCATAGTACACGGGGCTCTAAACTTCTGCCTCCTTTCAAATTCGACCGCCACAGCCGATATCTAACCCGCGTCTTTGAGGTGAACAGCAGAGAGCCATATCCCTAAGCCACCGCGCCGGCTCAATTTTCTAAATCATGGTCTTGCATAAATATCATATTTATGCTACAAATGGAGCATCCTGGCACGATTTAAAGGAGGCTTCAGTTTTTCGACCCCATACTTGAGTAGCTTGCCGATTTTAACGAAAGGCTTGGAGTGTGAACACTCACACCTTGGCGTTCGCACGAGCCTTAGATTTCATATCGGTAAGCGCCTGCTAAGAAAAATTGAAAGTTGCTTTAGACAAAATGAAACAAGCCGTTAAACGGTTGTGTTAGGAAGTTTAAGGTCCCAATGCGGCTCAGGCTATGAGAGAAGTCGCAGCAATTGATTCCGGAAAATTTCGACCACATAAGGTCTTTTAAAGTGCATTTACATCGCACAGTACTCCGGAGTCTCACTATTCGCATCCATATCAATGGAAACGCCGTGGATTGGGATAAAAACCCGCCTATTTCTTGTCAGTAGTACAGCACCATAACCACTAACTCACCACAAGGGGTAGAAAAGGGAACATGAAAAAAGCTTTCGTGTCAGTGCTGTTTGGATTTCCACCAATTGGTTATACGAAGCTTATATCTCTATAAGCACTCCTGAAGAGCTTTTCTTTGTTACAAAGCGCAGTCACGAAGAACACATTCTGGTGCTTTGCAACCGCCTGCGAAAGGTTTTTGCCGTTTTCATCTGCGTGTTTATTAGGAAAAATTCATTTATATGAGAGAAAATCCCGGGTTCGAACCAGACCGCGGGGGCTGCGTTTTTATGAAGCGAAAACGCTAAGGCGACCCTGTGCTGTGTGATATCAGAAAACATTGAAGATCCCCAGGTGGTCGAAAATATACCGGAGCCCTCCACTACGGCACCTCTCTATTCCTTTCTTCTTTCACTCCCTGCTTCACTCCGGCGCGGTTCAGGTATCCGCTGAGATGTGAGACAGGTACTGCGCCATTTCCTTTCCTCAAAAAACCAATCATTCATTTATTATATCAAACAAAAGGGATTATTATAAGGTAGGCAACTTATATTATTCCAAGTATGCGATTCTAATGGAGCGTTTGATTTCACAAGTAAATTTGATTAGAGGGCTCATTTCATTTGCCACCTTCACTTCAAGCATCTGCTACACATGAATTGTACATTTAAATACTCTGGACAACAGCCACATTTCATAAGGTCGTTTTAAAATTTCTCTACAAGACCCGGACCCGAATTATGCGGTTCTATTTAAAGTTTCTTGAGATCTCCAAACTTTTGGATAGAAACATGTTTTTGCTTTTCGTATCAAGTAGCTTATGAAGAGGCTTTTAAAAAGCAAGCAAAATTACACCGGAATTTTGTCATGTTCATGCTTTCATTACGGACGCGATTAGTCTTTATTGAGAACACCTTAGATGGTCACCGAACATTATGCTTGCCTTTTTTTTTACTCTAATAAACATCTCTTTCTCATGTTAAACAAGCATCTTGAAATTTTGGAAGTGTTCCGAACGGAAAGACATCTTAATCCCTTTGCAGTTTAGAAATGGCACCACCATAGCCGTTGAATTCACACAAATGTGCCTTCGTTATTTTCCTTGTTTCCATGTCCAAAAGTAAACGAAATTGAAACTTAAGCATGGATTATGTCAAGAAATTATATCCTGCCAGACCGTTGGCAATGCCAATGACAGTACAAGTTCCCAGTCATGTATGCTACACTGGGCCTGTACCAGATGTAAATTGTACACACCGTTGCAAGTTCCGGGTGAAGTTTCGATTATTCAATCTAACCCTATAGACGGCGTCAAAATATAGCTGGAAATCTTGTAAGCCATTAAAGGTCACTAACATAGGGGCAAACAAAATTGTGCAGCACAGCTTTCAAACGTAGAACTGAGGTTGTCCATTGAGCCGCGGTGGTCGAATTTCGGTGGAGGCGAAATCAGCCCCCAATATTTCTTCTCCTCTACCCGCTCTGCCTTACCTCTCTGCGTAGAAACTCTTACTGCGCCGCTGTTGTTAAATTTCCTAACAACCGATTTTTGTGCGCTAAATTCGAATCCAGTAAAATCTGCTTCATTCCCACTGGTATGCGTGAGGAGTTCTACCTCACCTTTACTACATGCCAAAAGTACGATATCATCCTCGTACACTAAAATTGACAGACTGTGCTATAGCCAGTTGTTTTCGACTTCAGGTGAAATAAAATCAGCTCTACACTGTTCCACCTTGCGTTCACACTAGATCTATCAATCGACCTTCTCATAAACATTTTCGTATAAGAACACCATGTGAGCACATAAGAACACCAACAACAGACGCGCGCACTGCTAAGAACACTGAAGAGGAGATGTATATGTTTTATGCACTTGCCACTCCTCCTCAAAAGGAAGACACAAAATTCACTACATGCTTCATAATGACATTGCCAAACTAACAGACCACATACGATCAACCATCGCCGCACAACATGCCATCGCGGCATACTCTATGCAGAGACGTCCCCTTTGAGCATGACGACGCACTTACGACACGCAGCTCTGAAGCATATGAAGACGACAGACGAGAATTTCTTCTGCACCCCCATTCTACTCCTTATTCCCCAACAGAGGCCGAGTACCATCCCTCCATTGCAAAAAAGGCTTTATTCATTTATTACTTTATCAGCAAGAAACATGAGCCTTGTGGTGGTGGTGGTTGTGGTTGTTGCTATGAAGGGGGGAGTGTCCCGACGTATGTCGGAACCCACCATCCTTGTGCACTGGTCCCGACTGGTCCCGACTTGTCCACTAGTCCCCACTAGTCCCGGCGTATGTTTGCCCTTTGGGCATCACTCTTGGGGACCAGTGGAGGGGGGGGGGGTAGGTAATGCAGCGGAGGAGGGGAGGGGGAGGGGAGGGGAGGGCCGCCGCCGTCGTTTCCGTGGATGCCCTTAGCCGTTCAGGAGTCGCACCGCCGCAGCAACGTCAGCGTCCAACAGTTAGAGGAGCCACGGTGCACTGGGAGTGTGTGCAAGCACCGGGCAGGGGGAGGGAAGCCTTGGTGCACTGGGAAAGTGTGCAAGCACCTGGCGGGGGGGGGGGGGGGAGCCTCGGTGCACTGGGAAAGCGTGCAAGCACCTGGCGGGGGGGGGGGGAGGGGAGCCTCGGTGCACTTGGAATGTGTGCAAGCACCGGGCAGGGGGAATGAGCATCGGTCCACTCACATCCATCGCCTCGTGCTGGACGGGGCGAAGGTCTAGAGGAGGATGCTCAAGCCAGACTACTCGAGGTAAGAAGGAGAGGAGGACCTGATGCGCCAGGTGCTGGCTGCGAGCCGGGAAGAGGAGGTCGGGCTCCGTGGTAGTCGGGAGACCGAGTGCCCGGTATTCCGACTCGAGTCGTCGCCTGTGGCGATCATCGGTCGGGCACGCCAGCAGGATTTGGCCCAGCGACCCGTGTCCCCGAAGGAGGGGCAGGCAAGAGAGTGGGCCGTGCCACACGCGTACTACCTGGAGGGCGTCCACGTGCAACCGGTGCGGAGGCGCAGCAGGAGGGCTCGGTCCCGCCTGGGCACCTGGTCCGAGAGCCGGCGGAATGGCTTGTATGCCGCAATCCTCCGGTCGGGGTGAAGGACCCGTACCATCTGCATGATGAGGGGCGGGCCGAGTCATGCGCCTTGTGAAACAAGTACACCGACTTGATTCCCCCCCTCTCTCCTACCCTTGCTTGATAAAATGGTCCACTTCCACTCTTGTAGTACTACAAGATATTAGTAGTGATGGCTTATCTGCTGTTATCAATTATTCCTGTTTATGGCTTTTCTAGAAGGTGTGATTTAATGAAAGCGTTCATAATAATTTTTTCACCTCATTCTAGTTATGACTGTTTCTGGCGCCATAAATATTTGGTGGCTAGCTGCAAAGTTTATACTTCTGTTATGTATTTCCTTCTATTAGGTTATAATGGGCCCTAATGTAACCTCCTCGCCTGCCGTGACATCGCTAGCCGCAATACGTGTGCATCTTTTATTACTTCCGGGGCCACCTTGAAAAGCCCCTACTAGTCACTCGAGCCGCCTTCCCACAGATTGGCCACGGTTGCAAAGAAAGTGAATTCGATTGCGAAACTCTACTTCTTGCTCTTGTAGTATATCTCGTGGCTGCGTTCTCGAAACTGAATTTGAAACTTGGTTTTTGGGCACAGGAAACCGCGCGGTAATTGTCTAACATCTCGGTGGGCACCCGAACGGTGCCTTAATGTAAGGGAGGAAGGTGGGAAAGAAAAACGAAAGAGATATAGGTGCCGCAGTGCAGGGCCCTGGAATAATTCCGACCACCTGAAGATCTTTAACGCGCACTGACATTGCACAGCACACGGGAACGCCAAGTTTATTCCTTTTTTTAGCTTTAGCATTTTCCTGCTCAATGGAATCGCAGCTGTTTCCACTGTTTCTCCCAGTCCTCACACCTGGAACCTTAATCGTATCGCAATCTCCACACTGTGAGAAGTAGCCCTGCTAGCATTTCCACCATTTGAGATTTCATATACAATATCTCGGGCATCGGATCTGTTCATTGTTTTGTGTTCCGGAAGGCATCACTTTAGCTCAGCAGCGATTTGCCCCTCCGAAGTTGTGTTTCGCCTTCTCGATTATATCCTTTAGCATCCTACCTGTGATAGTGGTTTTCAGCACTCTTCTGTCGTATTTTACTGGAAAAATTTCTGGCCACCTCGTCTACCTCGACAGTGCATCTGCGCTCTTCCGAACCTAAATTTCTAGTGCTTATAACGCAATTCAGCTTTCACCCGCCTTTTGACACATGTTTTACTTCTAGTCCACGTGTAAGAGCCACACTTCTTCCTGCCTTCCATCCATGTGTACATAAATGGTGACACCGGAAAGCCGATATTCCCCAGCGCGCAGATTACTTGATTATATCTTTCTCCTGTTCCTTTCCTGCTGCACTTGCTTTCCTAGCTTCACTAAACCTGAGAGCAGCCTCCGACTATCTGCATGAACTGTAGCAACCCGGTGCTGATGGCCCAGTCTGGACACAGGAAGTATCCTCCATTCATGCGCCTTGTCCTCGGTTTAAAATTGTGCCTCCAGTAACTTGAGCCTACGCTCGAAATCCAGGTGCTGAATATGCAGGTAATGGCCCTTCTGCGCTAATTCCGACACCACATGCTCCGTCCCTTAAACGAAACTGAAATGATTTTATAAGAGTTTGAGGTCATTCAACTAGTCGAATGAGTGAAGCTAATAGGTGAACCATGCGAGCGGGATTTACGCTAGAGATTAAAAATAACGTAACCACGAAAAAAAATCAGTGACGATGTTCAGCTTCTCCCCAATACCGCAAAGTGCGGAAAAACTTGTAATGACTTCACTATTGCCGACATTTCTCATTTGCGCTGCCTTAGGACACATGGTCCCATACGTCGTCCGACGCACCAAAAATAACAGTCACTGGAATCCTTTGAGCGAGTCTACTTGCAATTTGAACTCGATCGCCCTAGAAGCTCGAAATTATAGCGGTGGTCTCTGTTCAACCAAGCTTCCGCGCCGTATACAGCTCGGAACTTCATTTAGAAGCTTGTTTAGGTAAACCTTCTTTACAGAAAGTTTGACCGATAAGAGAGCAGGCCTTTTTAGCCAGTCGCAGCAATTTCGTTCGTGACAAAGACGACTATGGGAGATGTTGATAAATATAGGCGAATGAAGATGAGTGTCAGGCACAATGCTTACACTAATTGCCCCCCTAGGAAGAAAGCGGCCATCCTGTTTACGAGTTAGAGTTATGACGAGCGACGAGCAAATGGCTTGAAGCACGACAGGTGGACGATATCTATGCCACGACAGCGGCGATAGTAACAGATGATGCTGGTGAGGCACGACAGTTGACAGGGACGTTTCTTCAAGCAGTGTATAGGGATCAATATAGTGGCTCGTAAGTTATTCACATAACCCTCTTATTCTCACGTGTATCCACAGTAAAACCTCATCACCAGGGGAATAAAAAAATGCACGGTGGGCAAGGGACTGCGTTTCTGGGAGACCTGTCAAGCGTCCGTGCTCAGTCGCGCAAGTTCGTTAAAATGGGCGATGCGGGAAAGAAATTATTCTAGGGAGGGTGCTAGCAGTATAAATACACGTAAAAAATGATAAACTCACCTTATGGACGAAATAGCTCTCAAGTTCCTCTGTCCGCGTCGAAAACAGAAAAAAGTGATGGTGGTTTAGCTCTGATGAACCATGGTCGGAAGCGAAAGGCTGCATCCCCCTGGCTACGTTTGTGGTCGAGCGAACGGCGGTTTCCATAGCCAGCCATATTGACACCCCCACAGTAGTAGGCATTTTATTTTTATTAAACATCTCGCTTTCCTCGAAACGGCATTACAAGCTCTCACACGATACAGCATATATTTAATAAAGCTTCGGTGATATTTACAACTGTTTTGTTGCTCGTTGTATGCGGAGATATGGGAAAAAATCCGGTTCTAAGCGACGCACCAACCCTGCAGATAACTTTAGAGAGCGAAATTGAAAAAGAAACTGGTTTTTTGGGGGAAGAAAATGGCGCAACGTGAAAAAGGCGTCCTTGCGTTTCCTTGAAACCACCTTGATTTCGCGGTCCTTTCCTTACAGGCATGGTTTGTGTGCCCACCGAGAAATATGGGGCAGGCGTTATGTCCTTTTTTGACCTCTAGCTACATTCAAGGTTATACTTGCGGCCCCGCTGACGCCTCGAAAAGCTGGTGCTGTGAAGCTTTCCGCTTCTAAAACTGTGGTTCTCTAAGTGTATTACCCCCAGCTTCTCCAAAACGTGTCCTAAGACGCACGAGCACCGACAACGCGTGATTTGCTACGGCTCTTGGGCTCACCGATTGAGCGCTTTAACCACTCAGGCTGCATCCAAAATGGACCTTGAAATCGAGGCCGGGAACACCATTTCAAAATCTATAACTCACTTTATTGTTACTGCAATCCTTGATTCGGCTTCTGGAGTGCCTATGTCAAGCACTGTGTTAATCGTTGACCTTCTTGTCGTAAATGTGAGTATTCTTGCAATAAAATTAACCACCATTTAGAACAATGCGCAAGTGTTTTTTGCCCATTTCAAAGAAACGACACAAGTTACTGTGTCTACTGTTGAACTTGCAGAATTTTTACCTT